>JABUQX010087265.1:17500-40460 GCA_015478945.1 Trachelipus rathkii
ATAAATCTTAATCCTTACTGCAACTCTAGTTGGAGCCGTTAGGATAGCTGCTTAGTTGTTTTAAAATGATAGTGGTATATTTCTTCGTTCCCGACATCACTCTCTCCGTAGTTCATCAGAGTCACTTATTTGCAGCTTCTTCAACCATATGTGCTAGGCATATTTCTCGTCCGCTACCGGGTGGTCCAAGCTATACCCGAGCCACTGTATTACTAGTCTGCGTGCTTGGCCGTGTCGCCATACGCCTTTTTTGATTCAACACCTATATGTAGTTAGGTTTATTGACTTATAGCTGGTGAGTTGAGCGGGTGTGTTATTCTAGCTTTAGGTTTATACTGTTATGTCTATAGGCTTGAGGGTATATACATTGACCACGATGAGTTTGAGTCAATGGAGGACGTAGCTCGTGTATGCTATGCTGGTAAGCAATGCGTACGTAGCGTAGGTAGGTGCTCACTCATTCTATTGTATCCGGGCTTTGAGTCGTTGGTCGACGATTTGCGCTAGTTAGTAGCGGATTTGAGTTAGTGAAGCGTTATTTGGAGGGTCTGTCCGGACGGGTTCCGTCACCGTCGACAGGTGGTTTGTTGGTGCGTGGCGTCCTCGTGTGCGAGTTTGTACTGCTGGCCCTGGCCCAGTGTCTGCGTTATTAGGGTAGATGTTGCTTGTCGAAGGGCCGGATGTCAGCAACGTGTTACGTGAGGAAACGTTGGTGCACTTGGGGCGGACGGTGTGGTGCATATCTGTTTGGTGCTGTCGGGCTAGTGGTGTGCTCTCGTCTTCCACTCGGGTATGTTTGTTATGTGTTATTGTCTGTTTGACGCTACGGTGACCAGGTCTGTCTACCGTTGCTGCTGTCCGCTGGACATCTTAACACACACAGCCTTAAATGGGGCGGCGTATAAGAGTGTGTGGTGTGAGCCGGGAATGTGGTCGCCAGTTAGTTGACGAGGTTTGGGCCAGTGAAAGTGCTGAGTCGGGTTGGGTTCCGCGATGTAAGGACGTGTGTGGGAGCCCGGCCTGGGCGACGAAGCGAAGTGGTGCGCGGTGACCGAATGTTGACAGGAGACGCATTGTGAGTTTGGACAGGACGCGCGGCATAGGTGCGTGATAGGAGGATGGCGGGCGTTGTATGGGGGTGGTTGGTCGCACACACTGGGCGGTGAAATTAATTGAAGATGACCATAAGTGAGTCGGGGTCCCTGATGCTGGGTGGATATAATATATATATATAGTATTTACACTATGCCCCACTGGTGGGGCCCTTTTCAAAGGAGGGGCCAAAAATAAAATACTATAAAAAGAAAAACAAAAAAATAAATGAAAAGTACCCACCCAGTCTTGCCTAACTCAATTCCCTCAGGTGGGTGCAGACTAGGACTGAAAGAGCAGAAACGATTGAATACTGCGGGAAAATACGATGGAAGGTAAGGAGTCCACAAAAGATGTGGCTGGAAGAAGGAGCACCACTACGAGTGATGCCTTAAGTCTCAATATTCCACACAATATTCAAGTAATGTAAGGCACCTCTTTGTTGAAGAGGGCACACAGTGCATGGATTTCCAATTCTTCCAGCACCTGCCGTTGAATACCTATAGAAAAGATATAGGGCGCCAATGTCACATTGAGAAAGAGGGTCAAGGGAGTCAGAAAGTAGGGACAGTTTATAAGATTAGTCTATAGCCTTAGCCTCAACCCTATACAAAATAAGGGTGAAATTGGATCCACCCCAAATGTGAGAACAGTATTCCATATAGGGGCAAATAAGACCTTTATATAATTGGAGTATATATATATATATATATATATAATATATATATATTATAATTATATAATATATATATAATATATATATATATATTTTATATATATATATATATTATATATATATATATATATATATATATATATATCCATCTATGTTAGGTTTAGGTTTATGGCAACTAAGTGTTGGTGGGTTTGTTAGAGTTCTTCTAATGAACCCAACAATACATAACCTAACCTATCTCTGCTGCCAGTAACTTTTGCTAATTCCTGCAGCTGGCTATATGGATCAACATAGCCATAAAAACTAGCCCTAATCTATATGGATCAGCGTTGCCATAACCCCATGTGCCACTCTATTTCTTATCCATAATGTTCACCAAGTGTCAATATTTTATGAAGAATTAATTTCCAATATTGCGAAAATCATTAAGAACTGATCAGTTCTTTACACAAATTTCAGTAAAATGTTCTAAATTCATAGTCTATATTAAGCGGAAAATATAAAACAAAGAACCAAAAAACTGTTTCCGCATCCTACATAGGTTTGAAAAAACTAAGTTCAAAATTATATAGATTTGTAACTGATTAATTAATATATCGATATCGCTCAAAATTTTGTAAAAAAAAAATAAAAAATAGTATTAATATATCAGAACCTGCTCTTTTATATATATATATAAATATATGATAGGTATATATGAAAAGTATAATATATATATATATATTATATATGATAGATATATATTAGTATATGTATATAAGGTATTATATATATATATATATATATATATATATATATATATATATATATATATATTTCAGAGCATATTTAATAAAATGCTTTTAGTGTTCATGGTTTATTACTGTCATGGTTAGACCTATCAAGCCATCAAAATTAAAGTTTCTAATTTGCTACGCTTCTCAAAAAGGAACAGCTCAATCTATCGCAGAAGACTTAGTCGATCAATGTGAAAACCAGAAATTATACATCCTCAGAATCTTTGTATTAGTGATATAAAGACACAGAAAAATTGAAAGAATATTCATGTGCAATATTTGTTGGCTCTACTACAGGTATGTTGTTAATTGTATTTTTATAAGTTTACAGTTTTTATATGGAATGTGAACAGTCAGAATAGTTAAAGATTTTGAGATTTGAATAATATTATAATTATTATAAATCAACTTATGATTGCTTTTTGGTTATTAGTGCGCTGAACCTTCTTTTTTACTTTATATATATATATATATATATATATAATAGTATAATATATATTATAGTATAGTATTAATTACCTATCTGTAATTTTACTATCTAATATATATATTTATAAGTATATGATATATATTTATATTATATTATCTCTATACTTCTATATATTATTTGAGTATATATATAATATATATATTATATATATATACTGTATATATTATATATAGTATATAATATATAAATATATATATATATAATATATTATAGTATTTCTGTTATATCTATATTTTTTTTATTATATTTATATATATATATATAATATATATATAAAGCGTGTTTTTATTTTACATTACATTATTTTACGTTATCATTTTTTAATACTCCCAACTTAAGATAAGACTTTCCTCCTATTTGAATCTTTCCACTCTCACATTATTATTTTAGCTATTTATATATAAAACAGAAAAAAATTGCATTTTTTCTATTTTTATTTTGAATATCTTCCTCTGTTCATTTTTATTATTTCCATTTCACCTTTTTAAACTCCTTAACTGTACTTGTGTTCTCTCAACTTCCCACTACAATTTTTTCGTGCCTTTTTGCTTATTATTTATGCTCTTTCAGATACACCTTCCCTTACTGACTGTTCTCATTTTTTTTTCTAAAAACATAAAACACTTTCAAATACAATAATAAGATGTCTACTCTGTGAATTTTACTTTTTTTTTTTTATCTTTCCAATCTCTTAACTTTAACCTTAACATTTTGTCCATTTCAATATGATTCTGGAACTAAAGACACCTTAGCAAGGTATTGAGATAATTAAAGATGTTTGTTTAAATTTGAAAGTTTTTTTTTTTTTCTTCTTCTTCCTCCCAATGTTTTCAAGTAACTGCTGCAAAGCTCTTTCTAGCATTTGTTATTCTGTTAATCAAGTAAGCTCTTTTATAATATTAAATTTTTACAGGCTTCATAGGGAGGCAAAGTTTATAAGTAACTTACTTCACCTTTTATTTTATTGATAGTCATCTTGCAATTTTCTTTTTCTTTTTTTTTTTTTTTTTTTTAACTCTTAATATTCATAAACCCCCCTACGCTTCAAATTTTATACTCCCAATGCTCTAATTTGAGGACTCAATTAATAATACACCATTAGGACTTTCCTTTAAAATTACTACCAATTTCTTAATTCTTTTATTCAGAAGTTAGGTTATACCATCTATGAGTTCTAATCGTTATACTTAGAACTTCTTCCCTGATCCTCTGCTGTTCGTTCTATTTTTGGGTGCTTTCTCGTTGTGTTTTAATTTTCTTTTATCATTATCACATCTATACTCGGGTTTCTATTCATCACCTCTACACTAACCCTATAATTTATTAACATTTATTTAGATGAACTATTTACATAGGTTATGTGTCTTCATAAAAAAATAAAATTAAAAAATAACTTTCCTCAGTATTGTATGGATATATGATGTTCTTGTCTAATGCCCCTAATTTCATTTTTAGGAGATGGTGATCCCCCAGAAACGGCACGTAAATTTATGCGACAACTGAAAGAAAGTGTTACCAAGACTCCAATAAGTTGGCTTCATTATACAGTCTTAGGATTAGGTGATACTAATTATACTAATTTCTGTAACTTTGGAAAGACTTTGGATGAAACTTTACATACTGGAAAAGCCCACAGGTCTGTATCGATATGTTATGTAATTATTTAATTTCATGAAATTTTGGTTTCAGGGTTTCATGAAATTCTTTCCAACCTTACTTCAGTAACCGTTTTATTAATTTTTTGGTAGAGGTACTCTTGTCATTTTCAGTCCAGGAAGAGAATATAGCAAGTAGTACCATCAGCGGTAATAGAATTTTTTTTTTTTTTTTTATAAAAAAAGTTGACACCTCACGGGCATAGCCCTAATCTAGGAGGGTAATTTCTACCTAGGATCCGGACTAGGGATCGAACACGCGCCCTTGCCATGCGACTCTATCGCTCTACCCATTGAGCCAAGGTGACGGCAAAGTTTGTCAAATTTCTAGTTTTTTACAGCACTTTTTTTTTTTATACCTGTATTGAATAAGCGGTATAGATCTAAGATATAATATGTTCAGGTAGGCAAATCTTAAGGGCGTGTTAGGTGTGAGAAGAATTGATAAAATGAGGAATAAATGTGTTAGGGAGTTGTGTGGTGTGAAGGAAGGGGTAAATGAGATAATAAACATGAGTGCATTAAGGTGATTTGGTGTATGGAAAGGATGGATGATATTTGGTTGGTTAAGCGGATGTATAGTGGTGAGTGTGCTGAGAATCGACTAGCTGTGAGACTGAATAAAAAGAGGATTGCGTCAGTAAAGTAATGTGAGTTTGGCAGAGGCGAGAAGAAAGGTGCATAAATAGGAGTGAATAGCGGGGTTTTGTAAGGGGGTATGGTTGTTTGCCTGGCCCGAGGGATGAACCCCACATTGACGAGATACCACAGTGAGGGTCTGTCTCAGTCTTGTGAAGCCCCAAGGTGGATTTTTTTTTTACTTACATCATGGTCTTCTGAACTATTCCATTTTCTGTGCATGTTACTCACCTCTACCCCACATCAAGTGGAAAGAGAAAGGAGGATAAAGAAAGAAATACCTGTGAAATTTCTCAGTTACTTTGGTGACTATGAGTTTTATTTCTAAAATGTTCATTTCAGCAAGTTGTTTTATCAGTTTTCTGATTTTGCTGATTTTCATGTGCTCAAGGTTTCTTTGAAAACTAAATGTCATGATCTTAAAATAATTTCTTTTTCTGGTAGTGGCAATATTTGCCTTTTTTTTTTGTGCAGCCATACTCAATAATTGTAAAACTACTGACTACGTTTCATCTTATGAAAGTTTTTTTTAAGGCTATTGCGCAGAAAGGTTGTTTGCATTAGAAATTTGTATTTTTATGCTTTCTGATATTTACTCATTCCACATTAAAACTGATAGGGTGAATGGTAAGGGAAGGAGGAAAGTAATTTCTTTTCATTCAGTTTTCATTTTCATATTTCTCATTCTCATCGCATTTTGAATTTTCCATTGTTTTCTCTGCAATCCTTTTTGATCTGAAATATGAATTAAGTTGGTTAAGAATACCTCCAGTTTCAAAACCTCCTTCACAACTGATTTAATGAAAAGATTTCGATAAACCTATTGGAAAACAGATTTTATTATCTGCCCGGATATTGTATAATCTATAATTTCACCTGGAGCACCCCATATAACAAGCCCAAGCACATGTGTCTGGCAGCAAAGATGCAAATCATGATGCCGAAACGTTGTGCAAGGATATCACATTCTTTTGTATAGCAGTCACAGTCAAACTAAAAGTACAAGAATTTTTAAGTCAGATTTGCAAAGACAATGCGCAGGAATTAGAACTATTTCAGTCGCCTATGTTAATAAAATCACGGCAAACTTATGACTAAGAATGACAGGCCTAAGTACTATATGTACCTTAATACATTTTGCGGAGGGCTGACAAAATTGGATAATTATTTAAATGTTTATTATATCACCCGTTCCTGCCTACTGTTTTATATATTCTAGTATCTCGAGTCTTCTTTCTCTTTTTGTCAATATTATTTTTTATGTTTGATTTTGATCGTTTTTGCTTTAAGAATCACTGGAAATCTTTATAAATTCCCATGTATATACCTAAAACCATTATATCAAATTAAAATTTCTTTTTTTATACATTTAAATTCATCTCTAATACTTTGATTCTCTTTGTTTATTTTACACTGCTGTACAATTTATTTTTAATGAAATTTCAGATTTTATAATTGCGGATGGGCTGACGATGGTACTGGACTAGAAATTGTTGTTGAACCTTGGATTGAGGATCTTTTTCCTGCCTTGAAAACATTTTTAGATTCTCCAGAAGCTCAGGCGAAATATTTTTCAGAAACAAAACCAGAACCTGTGGAAATGAATCGAGAAGTGGAAGATGCTTGTGAACTCATCCTAGATGGTAAAGTATCTTTGGATGCGAAAACAGAGACTAGAGTTGGGTTGAAATATCTTGATTCAATTATACCATCTTTGCAATTACCCACAGAAGAAGAAGTGCTAAATCATCCTGTAAGAAAATTGAAATTTCCTTTAGACAGTTCTCTAACACTGCCAAATGTTCCTGCTTCATATTTGATAGCTGAGTTTTTGGATGAACCTCTTGAAATTTGTCACAAAGATACAGTTAAAAAACTGAGTTCTACATATCCTTTCATAGCTTCGGACATTACAACCTGTTATATATCTTCTTTTAGAAGACTTACTACAGTTGATGCCGTAAAGCAAGCTTTAGAAATAAGCCTAAAGTCAGCAGAAAAGGAAAATTTTTCTTATGAACCGGGAGATAGTTTCGGCATTATTGTTAAGAATAGAGAAGAAGAAGTTAATTTACTTTTGCATCTCCTCAATTTAAATAAAAAAGCTGACATACATCTTCAGTTAAAAGTGAATCCAAACACTTCTAAAAAGTCGGCATCGGTTCCAAAATATATTCCTAGTGATTGTACGCTTAGGTACTTATTTACTTATTGCCTGGATATTCGAACGATTCCTAAGAAACCCTTCTTAAGAGCTTTGGTTGAACACACGTCAAATGAACAGGAAAAGAGGAGGCTTATGGAGTTAGACAGCAAGGAGGGAAGTAATGATTATAACCAAAGTGTGCGCTTACAAGGTCTTACTTTTATAGATTTGCTTCTATTATTTCCATCATGCATTCCACCAGTCTCATTACTAGTTGAGCATCTTTCAAGATTGTTGCCTCGCTATTATTCAGCTATTTCTTCCCCAATGAAATCTCCCGACACTATTTCTTTTGTCTTTAATATCGTAGAAATAAACAAAGGAACTTCTGTTACATTTAATAGAGAAGGTGTATGTACTGGATGGTTAAATTCTGTAATTATGAGTAAGGAAATTAACACTGAACACCCTGAGGACCTTCATGTTGAGCTTGAAAAATTGTCCCTTGACAATAGCAATCATAATTATGAGATATTGATTTACTTCCGCAATAACCAGAATTTCAGATTACCTCAAGAAATAAATGCACCATTGATTATGATAGGACCAGGGACGGGTGTTGCCCCATTCATAGGATTTATTACCCATAGGGAAACTCAAATACAAAGTAGTGAAGAGAGTTTATCGCCTGTCATGTTTTTGTTTTTCGGCTGTCGACATAAAGATAGAGATTTCCTTTATAAACATGAGTTACAGTCGTTTATTGAATCTGGTGCCTTACGGAAGATGTTTGTCAGTTTTTCAAGAGACGAAAAACAATCTGAAGAGGAGCCTAAATACGTCCAAGATAATCTTATTTTGCATGGCGAAGAAGTAATAGAATTAATAGATAAAAAGAAGGCATCAGTGTATGTATGCGGAGATGCTAAAAATATGTCCAAAAATGTTTTGGATACCTTTGTAAATCTCCTGCAAAAACATTTAAATCTTTCGGATGTGGATGCAAGGAGATATATTGCCCAGATGCAGCTAAATAATAGATACTTACAAGATGTATGGGCATAATAAATAGCAGAGTGTAGAGATGTTGCATCCATTGGAAACTTTAAGTGGCCAAGAGTTTTACAATTATTTTAATGTGTGCCTTTTGTTTTGTGTTTTAATAATGTGTTGCCTTTGTTTTGTTGTTTTAGCTAAATTTCTTTATATATAATATATCTATTATATTATATTATTACATATATATATATATTATAATATATATACTACTATATATATATATATATATATATACTATATATCTCATATATATACTCATATATAACTCTCTAATATATATTATATATATTATATATTATATATATATATCTAATATTATATATATATACTATTATTATATATATATATATATATATATATATACTATGATATATATATATATATATATATATATATATATATATATATATATATATATACACAAAGTGTATGCTAGTCTTAAATCTATTTATATATTTTAAAAGGATTTCCATATTTTAAGACTGAAGAATATTTTTGTAATTTGTTATTTATTAGACCACGATAATATTGTAACTTGAAATGATTCCACAAATGAATTAGCAAGATTCGTCGTTGTAGTTTTAAATTTTAAAAAAAAAAAAAAATTGAAGTCACAATAAAAAATTATTACAAATAATTTTATTGATACAAAAGCTTTAGACCTAACTACTCAACAAGTACCTTATTTAGTGAATTACCTTATATGTTTCAGTCTTAGACCCCTCCATCTACCTCCTCCTTATCCCTCACTCGGTTTTAAACACAATAGACAGCATAGCGTTTGACACAGTACCCAGACATTCTAGTAGACAAGATGTCAGCAATTACATAAAAATCATCGGCAACTTCCTATCCTAGCAATATAAAGGAAATATCCAAAACCTATCTATTGTTTAACGGTGTACCGCATCGCTGTATAACTTACTTATTCACTAGTACCGACCATACATTCTGTCACTTGGAATATCCAGTCTTCCATCTACCAACGTTCTCTCAAAATAGAATGGCTGCTTCCCCCCCTAACTGAAGACCTTAATCGTCATATACCTTTTAGACAAACTAGAAGAGCACCCACTCTACAGTAATTATATTACTAAAGCCCAATGATACTAAGCAAGGCCGTAGACAGGGGGGTTCAGGGGATTCAAACCCCCCAAATTATTTAAGCGATCAAAATTTTTGAAGTCTCTTAATTTTAATTTTTAATAATAATAATAGTTGATCAAAGAAAATTAAGATCATTTGTTAATGGAAATGAGGAGACATGTTTGTGGGCTGTAATGATTTCTTGGGTCAAGTGGCTATTCCTCATATATGTATAAATGATTTAGACCAGGGACTTAAATGTTAGGTTTATAAGTTTGCAGATGATACCAAATTGGCTTCCTCAGTAAATAATGATGATGGATGTATAAAGATTTAAAATGATCTTGATTAACTTCTAGGGTGGGCAGATATGTAGCAAATGAATTTTAATAGTAAAATGTGTAAGGTTCTTCACTTAGGTTACTCGAATAAAAGATTTAACTACGATGTGAATGTGGATTGACCGGAGTCTTTGGACCAAGAAAAAGATTGATCTCATTATAAGCAGTAATCTGAAATGACATAGATAAGCTGAAGAGAGTACAACGTAGAGCACAAGGATTTCTGGGTTTTAAGGGTTAGGGCTATGAGGAGAAAAGCTGAAGGAGTTAGGAATGTTTTCTGTAAGAAGGCGATTTCTAGAAGGGACATGATTACAAGTCTACAAAATATTTAACATCTATTGATAGATATAGAGATTCATAAATTCTTTATAGTGTACCACGGACGGGAGACCAGGGGACACGGTAAAATAATTAACAAGACATGTAATCTTGATGTAACAAAACATTCATTCAGTAGTTAGGGTTGTTAATCTTTTGAATGGTTTGCTGCAGGAGGTTTTTTGAGTTGTGCTAACTTTGAAACATTTACGGAAAAGTTATATAGTTAAATGGATGGTTTGGCGTCTTATAGTATATTTTGACTAAGAAAATTGGCGGGTTTTTAGTTAGTTATTAAGGTAAAACTGCATGTTGTAACCACCAGTATGACAAACTTATTAAAGCTTGTAGTGTGGTTTAGCATCTACTCTTAGCTATAGTTTTTGCTTTTGGTAGTAGTTGGCGCATATGTTATATTCGCCTTTGTTTAGGATGTTGACAAGAATTAGGGTGCGGTATAGGTTGTGCATGTTGCAGGAGCATGTGTTTGATAAATATTTAACTGACTGGCACAGACTCGATAGGCCCATGTGGCTTCTTACCGTCTCTTATTTGCTAATCACTAGCGGAGATAATACTACGAACGCTGAAATAGAGTAGTGGTTTTAATTGGTCAACGATATGATGGTTGAGAATCAATGAAGAAATGTTTAAGCTGTTGAAAATATCTAGCAGAGTTATATTCTCATTGCTGTTTACATCCATGTGAAGTACAATACAAACTTTATAGCACATCGAATGCAACTAGGCACTATTTTAGATGCCATGGCAGACCACTATTTTAATAGAAAAAAAGTAGGAAAGATTTTCTCAGAAACAAAATGGGCGAAACAAGGTTGGTGGAGTTTCGATGGATTGTTAACATCTAAAGAATTTAAAGCATTTGATTAAGCTTTAAGGGAGCTTGAATGGATCAAGATATTAACCTCTCAAAACTCAAGAAGAGCTGAGTCTGCGATCAAAAGCAAATTTGTTATAAGTTTATTTATGATTTCAACTTTATTAACACATTCTTCCATTTCAACCTCCATAATTAGTGACAGCAACTGCTCTTAATCATATTGAAAACGTGGCTTGTTTTGAAAGATTTTCAAACCAACATCAATGAAATATTTTGAAAGTTGCAACAGAACTTCTGCTTTCTGTTAATGAAGAAACTAAAATGCCTCATTAGAACATTAAAAATATAGACAGTAGAACCCACATGGGCCTATCGAGACTTGTCCAGTCCACCAAAGAACCAACCACCACACATGCTCATGCAAATCCACAAACCACCCTAGGGCTTGTCAGTAACGTACATAGTATACACAAAGTCTACAACTAAAAGAAAAAAAATTAGCTGACTTTGTTATAGTCAACATGCAGTTTAACGTTAATAACTACTGTAACTAAAAAAACACTCCAATTTGTCTTAGTCAAAATATGCATATACCTGTCCAATCCTTTCTTGAATGTTGCAGTCAATATGAAATGAAAATATATAGGGCTATTACTATTCTTTTGATGATTTTTTATACTCGAGAGAGCCGGTTCAAATCCTCGCGTAGCAGTTGAGTTTTATCTACTGGGGGCAAAGAATTAAAACTCGACTGCGAACACGTTGGTTGCGCTGGTTTGGGATAGCCGGCCTTAAAGTTCGATTTCCTGTGGTCTCCCCCGTGTTACCCCCTGCATAGGGGATAAAGCTAGTTAAAAGGTAGTTTAGTTTACTATTCTTGAAGATTTTTTAAACCAGTTAATTAGTAATCTTTGTAAAGTCACTTATTCCATCGATATCTATTAAAATTTTTACTAATTTTGCAAAATAAATTTGAACTGTACAGTCACGTTTGGATTTTTAAGGATTATAGCATTTACCTCACTCAAAGCGTGCACTCAAAAAAAAAAATATATTTATTTCCCTACTTTGAAAAGACTTAAAACATACTTTTTCAATTCTACGAGAGAAGGCCTAACAGAACTGGCTTCAAAGGGGACGTGGATGGCCTAGTGGATAGAGCATCCGGTTGTTGTTAACTCAGCAACGCGAGTCAACGTTCGAAGTCCCGCATGCGAAGAGTAAAATCTTCTGTGACTCATTCATTCACGTTCAGAGATCAAGTTGAAGAATTTTTTATATAAATAAAACTATATCTTTTAATATTTTGAAATTGCTGAATCAATTTAGATTATTTTATTTTATTGGAAAGCAATATATTAATATATATATATATATATTATATATATTATAATATATATATATATATATATAAATATATATATATTATATATATATAGACTATATATATATATACTATATCACCCACCATTTCTCTCCCCAAAGATGGGTATAGGGTGCCGCATATATATGCAACTGAAACAGCAGAAGTAGTAGAGAAGAATACTGACAAAGTCGAAAGGAAGCTCAGCCTTACTCCCCTTTTATACCTATTAGTGAGACTCGTCGCAGTCAGAAACAATTCTCGTCCACCCTATCACGGGACCGCGACGGACCTCACTAAGGCATCTCGTCAGTGTAGGGTTCATTCCAGGTGGGCCACAACCATACCCCCTCACAAAACCCCGCCATTCACTCCTGTTATTAACTTTTCTTCTCGCCTCTACCAAACTCACATTGTTCTCCTCCAGACATTTCTTTACCGACTCAATCCACTTTTTCTTCGGTCTCCCAGCCGGTCGATTCCCAACACACTCGCCACTATGCATCCGCTTAACCAACCGACTGTCATCCATCCTTTCCAAATAACCAAACCATCTCAATGTACTTTAATTTATTCTCTCATTTACTCCCTTCTTCACACCAGAAAACTTCCTAGTGCAAAGGTGGGTGAGATTATATTTTCCTTTGAAAGAATTTGTTCTTGAAGAAGTCACCGCTACACCCATATTTTTCGTGTACAGGAAACCATCGCCATTTTGTAGTAGAGAAATCGGAGTTTCTTTCGCTCCAATTATTTTACTTTAATGTTAATGATTTTGTCCAGGTAATGAAATTGACATTTTTGAATTTTCTTCAAGATCTTAATTTGAATAGTGTGTCACTCGTGAAGTTCAATTATATATCTGTACTTTGCTTTAATGAAACCTAGCTTTTAATTTTACGAGCACTTGAAAAGACAATTTTAAATTTAAAAAAGATATTATTTGCAATTAGATTTAGGAATAGAGAACTGAAAATGGTGCTTTGATACGTATTCTGAATAAAAAGCATTAATAAAAATAAACTTTAATAAAAATTGTATTATTTACACAAACTCATTACTGAATAAATCGACTTCAATACTTCTAACAAGTATTTACAAATCATGAAAACTTACAACCATTTAAATCGTCAAATTGAAAGAAAGACTAAGGTATCTTTTAAATCAATCAAGAGAATATAATTTAAACCTAACAGAGTAATAAGGCCAGGTCTACAAAGAGAGGTTCAAACACTGCATTCCGGAATGTGGTTCGAGAAATTATAATCTATTGTTATTAGTGAGCATTACATAAATAATGCAATTTAATTGACCAGTGTAAACTGGTATCAATACAGCAGACAAAATAGTTGTGTAAACCTGGCAAAAATACAATTTTAATTAAATAGGCATAAGCGGATATCTCATCCCATAATATAGCAGCAATAAAGACGCTGTATGAAGGTGTCTAATAATATATTAAATTGTCAATATAACCTTGAATAGTAAAGTTGGTAGATAAAAGTGCTAATATTGAATAGATATTTCAATACAATTTAATATATATACTTAAATTTGCTTATTTAAATGAAAAAAGTGGCAATCATATCTTAGAATGAATATTCTAATAGTAAGATGCCATGCAATTTATTAGAATTACCATTATTAAATTCGTTGAAAGAAAAACGATTCCCCACAAAAACAAAAAACAAAAACCAGATCACTTCACATTTACAATCTATCTACAATAGAAAAATATGGCATGGCTGGTATAGATATTTTTTTTTTTTTACATTTAAGAGCTGCAATATATATATATATATATATTATATATATATATATATATATTATAATATATATATATATATATATATATATATATATATATTATATATATATATATATATATATATATATATAAAAATATATATATATATATATATATATATATATTCAAAAATAATTTCTCCTGACTTGTGGAAATTATACCAAATACTATTTTCGTACAAAATAGCAAAATAATTACTTTATACACGCACTACTACAAATGCGAGCGTGCGAAATTCTGCTTAAGAGTACAATAATCAGATAAGCGTTGACAGTTAAAATCTTCGTAAGATTCTCTCTAGAATTTGTTCACCTTTTTTTAAAATATACAAATTCAACAATAAAATATGGAAGAGTATCAAGGCCACCAATATTTGGGCGACTTAATTAAAGGGATTATATTTCTTACATGTTTTAGTTGTTTTTGTTTATATACGGTGGTCAATTCACTATTGAAAAATAAAATTTAAGTATCTTGAAATAAGGGGGGGAAAAAAAGTTATTTACACTGTACTAATTAGCTCGTAATTTTGCTAAAGATTCTTCCAATTCCTCATCTGTCATTTTACTTTTAACGGTCGTTGCTAGTGTATCTGATCGTGCTGACGGAGCCCCAGCAACCTGTCAAAGGAAATAACTCTTAGTATTGAAAACACAGAACATATCGAAGTTTTTTTTTTTACATATTTGCAATTGTTTTTTACAAGCCTATATAAGTAATCAAAATAATTTCTTGATAATTAATAAATAAGACAAGTAAAATTATACATACCTTTGAACCAATTTCAATACCAATTTCATCTAAGACTTGATTAACAATCGCGTCACTTTCTTCTTCATCACCGCTTTCGTTCATAATATCATCCAAGGTATCATTAACTAAAAAATTAAGAGTATGTAAGTTTCTGCTTAAAAAATTTCTGAGCTGATAAATAAAAGTTGGCTACAATAAGTTTAAAGGCGGCTCCACACATGGGTAGTTTGTCAAATCCTATATTTGCGTTTTGCATTTGTTTTTTCCTCATAAGCGAATGTACGTCTACACACATTCTACCCCATGAGTGTATGTGTCATTTTTGGCAAAGCTTTCCTCATTTAATTGGTTTGCCATATACACAAATCTTTCCCATCGCTTGTGGAAAAGATTTGTGTATTTGGCAAACCAAGCAAAGGAGCAAAGCTTTGCCAAAAATGACCCATATAACACATGGGATGTTTGGCAAAGAGTTCGACGAACTCCGCATGTGTGGAGCCGCCTTTATCCTTTTTAGGGGCAAATCTTACAAAAGAGATAAGATACTTACTGACTTCTTCACTCATATCTAATTTTGCGGAAGCCATTTCAAATTCCTTCATAGTTTGAGCCACTTGTGCTGGATTCATAATTTTATTCATATTTCCCATAGTCTTTGCAGTGGCACCCATGGCATCACTCAATTTAACATTTGCATGCATCACCTTTTGTTGCGATGCCACAGATGTGATCTGGAAAAAAAAATTCTATCAACTACAACGATCATCAAATCAATCGTATGATATGCACTTACTCTTTCATTACTTTACCACTTACCCGTATTGATAAAAATGTGTAACACAACCAAATAATTTATTTCTCCTTGCACTCTCAATTACATACATAGATATCCTGTCATCTTTCTCAAATATTCTAGCTCTAATTGTATTTTAAATCTAAATGCAAAATCAATCCCTAATTAGACCTTTGTCCGATACATACTTCACTTCAAATGACAATACATCTCTACAAATCTAAAACTTTCCTATCTCCTTATATCGAAGAATGTCGAAAAGTAGTGAAAGTAAAAAAGTAGTAAGTAAAAAAATTAATATAAAAGACCTGAACGGGAGAAAAAGACTTATGAAAACAGGAAAATGAAAAGTTACACTTTCCATTTTTCACAGGGCATTTTAATAATGAATTTGTTAGGTTATTACCCTATAAACCTATTTTTAAAAGGCTTTACAAGTTTTCTCCATTTCAATTATGTATTAAACTACTCCCTATAATCTACCAGATGGCATAAAAAAAAAAAAAATATTTATGTTTTTCCCTGCGGTTTTCATGTGTAAAATATACTTTCACCATCCTTATGGTTTGAACTGAAATTAATCTAAGGAACCTGCGTGTAAGTTACACCAACAAAAAATTTTGATTTTAAACTTTGCAATTTATCTCACCATCAATGCTAAAGGTACTACTACTACTACAAATATAATAATAATAATAATAATAATAATAATAAAAAAACTATAGTTGCTTTATATTACTTTCACAAATATAATACCAAATATTAAGGAACAATACACAAATAATTCATACAAAGGTATGCAAAATATAAATAAAAAATATACAGAAAGAGAGAAATACACAAGAAATTCTTAAATATAAAATTTAATTACAAACCCGACTATTAGCAGCATACGTTCTATTTTTTTGCTTCCTAATTTGAACCAATTGTTTTGCGAGTACACGGAGAGCTTCTTTATTGGCTGGAGATTTTGCCAGTTTTTTAATTTCCATTTCTAATTTCTTCTCTTCTCTCTCTAATTCTCTCCTGTCTCTTTCTACGTCTCTTCCGACCTTTCTTAGATCTCTTTCATTACCCCTCATTTGCTCTGTAGAAATAAAAATGAGATATAATACAAGGGTACAATTTTATTTAGTTTATTTATTTATTTTTGACTGACTTAATATTCATTTCGCCATTCAAATCTCCCTTTGACATTTGAAATATATATATATATATATATATATATATATATATATATAATATATATTATATATCTCCTCTATATATTTATTACTATATTATTATATACTCATATGATACTTACTCTATATCTCCTATATTATATATATATCTATTCTCTATATATCATATATCTCGTATATACTCACCATTCTTTGTATCTATATATTACTATATCTCTAGTCGATCTACTCTCATCATATCTAGTTAGCACTCGTAAGCTTTTTATATAACCCGGCTTCTCGATTTCTTTTTCATGAATATTTTACCATAATCTCGATGGCTCGCTGGTGGGTCTCCTGTACCCTCTGTGACTCTCTCTCATTAAAAAAAAAAACAATAAATTGTGATCGCAGGAATCGTCTCGTCTCATATCTTTTCTCCTTACTCTTCTCCTCTCTTTTATAGCGACTATCTCCTAACTAGCCTTAACTCTCTACCGTCGTGCGTTTCTTCCTCTTCCTCTCTTTCTCTCTCTCTCCTACATCTCCTCGTGTAGATTCTCGACAGAGCCTCCCCGCCACTGACAAGCTCTCTCGGTCTCTCTCCTTTCCTCCCTCTTTCTCTCTGGCTCTCGGGTTTCGATCCTTCTCTCTTCTCTCATCCCTCGTCTACTTCCGGTGTGATCATAGGTAGACCCTCATTTCTAACCTTCTCTCTATACTCTCAGTCTCTCCCTCCTCTCTCTCTCTAACTAAGGACTATGCTCTTAAAAAGTAATAAACTTTTCCCAACAAAAAAAAAAAAACAACAACTTTACTGGCTCTTACACTTTGAATAAAGTATATAAACATACCACCATAACTTTAATTTCTTTACTGATAGAATACCCAGTATAGCAGCTTCTCTGTGAGCCGTGGTGGGTCCTTACACTGACTGATAGAATACAATTTTAATTTAAAATGAGAAACTGAAACTGTCTTGTAATTTAAACAATGTATTAATAAATATTTATATTTCAATCTCTCTCTCTTTAAGTTATCCTAATCTATTTAATTTTTTTTTTTTAACTTAAAACTACATTATAAATTAATGTTTTTATAACAGCCAAAATAACAGCATATCTTAATACCAATTTATATTCTTGGATACAATAGAACATTACAATATATTATAATAATAACGTACCTTTCATCGTAGGTTTTTTCTTGAACATTATGAAGAAATCAGGATATAGCATTACTCTCTATTCTCTTCTCTAATTTCTTGTCACACATATCTACATTATCTACTTATTATTTCAAGCCAGTTATGAGGTTTTTCTGAAAATTCACCATCTCTTTCTCGTTCTTCTTTGTAAAACTTATATTAAAAATATAGGTAAAACTATGATACCTAGCAAAAAAAAATACAAAAAATACATTTTGTGACATCATATAGCGTGTTCGTTTGCGTGCGTGTGTGTGTGTGTGTGTGTATGTGTAAATACGAAGTAAAATATTTACTCAGTTATCCTAAAGCAATTGCCTGAGGAGGATCCTTTTTTGTTACTTGGAGATTTTAATGCACATCATGCCTCCTCTCCACAAAATGGTGATATGGGAGAAGTTATAAAAGTTGATACTGAGGAGAAATATGATTTTAATTAATGCGTCTGTACTCTGTATCAACTTTTGTCTCCGATTTAAAATGTCAAACTTCGACACTAAATCTGTCTCTTTCAATCTTACATTTATTGGGAGAGTTTATGTGGGCTACATATAAAGACACACTGTGAAGTAATCATTTTCCTAGTCTACTATTTGCAAGTAAAATACATATTTTCAGAGAGGAGAGACTGAAATGGAAAATTGATGATAGAAAGTGGAAAGAATTTGAAAATACTCTCAAATTACCTGATGTAGTACCTACCCAAGATATTAATCATATTTATAATTCTGTAGAAGCATTTACAAGTGTAGCTACTAATATATTCAAAATGGGCTCATAAAGAGTTGTAAGTAAAAAGTATAAAGCTTGGTGGAATAAAGAATGTGAAAAAGCTATTAAATTTAAAATAAAAATGTATAAAATTTTTAAGACAACCTGTAATACATAAAATAAATTATCAGAGAGCAAAAGCTAAATCCAGACATGAAGTGAAGATGGTAATCATTTCAATAATTATATATTAAAAGTATCATAGATCGTGCAACCTTTTTCCAAGTATGAGATAAAGTAAAAATTTCTAAAAACAAATATTTATAAAGAAACTCCTATTATTTTACGACCTGAAAATAATTTACATCCTCTTTAAGAACTATTGGAAGTAGCAAATGAATTGGCACTACAATTTGCTATATAACTACTAGTATTTCCTTTCATAGTTGACCATTTGTATTATCATATGATTGAGAAAGAATTTACACCATTAAAATTTGAAACAGATTCACAATATTTATATAACAGACCTTTTTCTTTGAGTTAGCTAGAAGAACTAGCTATATCAAATATTAAGAAAAATACTTCCCCTGGTAAGGACATAATATATCCTTTCCTACAACATCTGACAAAACACAATAAAGGAATTATATTGAAGTTTTTCAATCATATGGCAAACAGGAAGTTATCCAGAGGATTGGCAAATTTCATTGCTGGTACATATTCTTAGACTGGAAAATTACACACTAATCCATTATCTTACCAGCAAATTGCCTTAACAAGTTGTTTATGTAAATTATTGGAGATAATGGTTTTAAAAGTGATTATGTAAGTAGTGAACTTTGATGCTCATTCTACATCCAAGTGCTTGGAAACTCTAAAGCAGCTCCTCCACAATTCTTCTGGTAGTTGCTCCCGCTTCCTGTTCCCAAGGAAATTCGGTACCACATCAGAGAATGCATTCCACAAACCTCTGCCGCAGTCATTGTTGTTTATTGTAACAAGTGTGGATCCTGATGAGTTTTCTTATTTGAGAGAGCTTCTTCATATTCTTGCCTTTTTTTCCCCTCCTCCTTTTTTGCAAAAAACGGGGGGAAAAAAAATAAAAAAGACTTGGAAAGATTTAAAAAAAGTAGCTGAAGCAGTCTCCAATGTGATCAAGAGCTTTGACAAATTGCTTCATTAGTCTAAGTTTTATGTGCAGTGGGGGAAAATACAATTTTATTCCTATCAACCAGAGGCTCATTTATGATGTTCTTGTCACCAGACCTCAAACTGATTCTTGGTAGCCAGGTCTTTGTCACCCAGTGTTCTAATGTAGCCCTACTGTCCCAGTAGCATAGGAAGCAAGGTATTTGGTGTAACCTCATTGCTGACCACAGCAGAAAATTAATCATTTTTCAAATAGACAATCACACAAATTAACCACCCATGAAAATGGTATTGCAATCTATACCCAGAATTTTCTTGATGTTGGCATATTCTTCTTTCATTAATACAAGTCCTATTGGGATTGAACCATACATATTTCTTGTTGGTAAGTAACACAAACAATTTCAAACTTCTTTTACTACTGTCGATAAAAAGCCTCCATGGTGGAGCTGTGGAATCATCATGTGAGCATCCCATATTGAATGAATCCCATCAACATCATGTACAAATATAACAATTGACACATCTGATGGAAGTAACTTTCTCATTGCTGCTTCTCTGTTACGATAAAGGAGCCATTAGTGCCAGGTTTGAATGAATTTCTTTGCTCTTTCAGCTGGGAAGCCAACAATTCGTAACTGCTTTGGCAAATAAAATTTCCCTACCAGAATCATTCAAATTCAGGCTTGTCTAAACATAGCAATTGGGGTTATCAAATTTGCAACATATGGCGGTATATTAGGTCAGACATCATCTTCATCATCTTTAGAAGAAGGTAAACTGATATTTTTCACACAATTCTCGGGTATTCAGTAAAATACAGCACAAGGTATTTCATCAGATGTTTCAATCTTGGTCAATCTGGCAGATTGGGATATTTGGTAATTGTAAGTGGTGGTTTGTTTGTCTTATTTGAAACTTTGCTTTGACAGAGGCAGAGTAGCAGTCATTCCAAATGGTAAATCTTGTTAGTTCTCTCCAAAACCATTAGGCAGCACAAATTCAGCTTAGCATTTTCTTTTCCTTTAGACCATGATGGCAAAGTTTCAATAGACGTTTTGTATGCTTTGTGAGGAACCCAATATTTGTCTTGGTCTCCTAGTCCTACTTTAATGTAGGCAAGATACACCCTCTTGACAAAGGTATTAATGTTGCGAATCTGATTCTGCAAAGTGAAGCTCACCCAGATTGTAAGCAGAAGATATATTGCATTACAGCAAATCTCCTTCTTTGGATGTTGTAGTCATTGTTATATCACAACCTGCAAATGAAAAATATTACATAAATTGTGGTATGTACATAAATTGATCGTAATATGTATTAATGTAATAAAATATGAAATGTACATAAAATAATATAACAAATATAACACCATCTTTATCCCTAAAGCAGTCACTGACTCACAACAACTTACAATCATCAGTGACAAAGTGTTAATTTCGGGTAAAATCAATGAAAATGGGGTTTGCCAATTGCATAGAAATGGGATGTGATAGAGTAAAACTGAGATAAGATTTGGAATCAGCACCATCAAGTCGGTATAAAACAGCTGGAAAAGTTCATGCCAGAAAAAAAGTTTCTTTTTTTTCTTATATGTAGCTATAAGAAAACGGTAAGCACAAGCAGTTACATAGTTTTTAAATTTACCCATTACTAGTTTTAATTGGAAAATTATTATGTGTACGATAGCATAATAGTAAATAAACTACTTAAAATAATTTCAAATGAATACTTCCAAAGTTCCTTGGATTTCCCAAGTCTGTAAATAAATTAAAATAATTGTTATTTGACCTAAGTTAGAAACAATCATCAAGTAAAATTTTGTATACATGATCGACTAAAATAAAATTGACTGTACATTTAAACCTCAATATCTTATGGATAATATTAAATATACAAACTGAATGATAGATCTTCAAAAACTAGATTGGTAATGCTTTTTATGGAAAATAACATTTTATCATTGCCATGTACTTTGTGGTTTTACCCCCCCCCCCCCTTAATTAAAATTTTAGATGGACAAAACTTTTTTAATACTGTTCCTATGTAAAATATTTACTTAATTTTAAAGTGCCAAAAATTCTCTTTTGAATTTTTTTTTTTTTTTTTTTTTAACATTCCAGACCATAGTCTCACTATTATACATTAACACAGGTAACAACATACCCTCATGTAAAACCCTAGCGCACGTCAAGAGTTAGTCCCTTTACGTCCAATAAGGCTTTAATTGCACCAGCTACCTTCCTGCCATTCACATCTTTCCTACTACACTCTGCATCATCCGTCTTTCATCATCCAACAATAATCCTAATTCCTAAATATTTAAACTCAGTCGCTTCTTCCAGATTTTCACGTTCTAACACAACTTGAAATCAAGTGGTATCCTCATTCAACCATAAACCTTACTTCTTATCTACATTTACAATCAAACCCCTCCTTTTCACACACCTTGCCAAATCTCTCTGCCAATCCTCTCAAACTCTTTCCAGATTTGCCACGCAAAACCAAATCTGCATATAATAGGTAGGACACCCTCCACTCTCTTCCATCTCCATCATTCAACGCCTCACTTGCACTCACTGATCACATTAATTCTTTCATAACCCACTCCCATATACAAATTGAGTAGCCAAGGAGACATAACACATCTCTGCCTCACTCTGCTATTAACATTAAACCAATTGCTATTTCGATCTCTATATATTTTAAACATGCTACGCTATCAATACCCCCAAACTATGGATGTCCAGAACTTTGTTTCTAATTAAGATATTGAAAAACAGATTTTAACTTAAGAAGCTTCAGCCAAAACTCTACCCATATATAAGCTTTCAACAAAATGTGAGAAGGTGTGGTACCACCCTTTGCCTGATTTGTCAGAGAATACCC
>JABUQX010087266.1:0-57500 GCA_015478945.1 Trachelipus rathkii
TTTTGAAGATTTCTTTATATAAAATTGAAAACAGGACTTGGAAGGATGTAAAAGCTATATTACAATATATTTATTATACTTTAGTTAGTTTTCCTTTTCACTTCGTTATATACTAAAAAAATTTCAGAAAATATTTGATTTATAAATCATATTATAATATAAATATTCTTATTATTTTATTATTAATATAATTTATTATTATTTAATATATTTATTATTATTATTATTAATTATTATTATTATCTTAATTATAATTATATTAATATTATTATTATTATTTTATATAATTATTGTATAATATATTGTTCGTTATAATAGAAAATATTTATAATTATTATTAAATATATTATATTATATTATTAATTTTAATTATTTAATTAATAGTTAATTAATTATATATAATTATTTAATTATTCATATTATTATATATTATTTATTATTATTATTTATTATTTAATTTTATTAAATTTATTAATTTAATTTATTATTATGATGATGATTATACTACTATTTATATTATAATATCAATTATATACTTTCTGTTTTATATATTAATTTAATTAATTATGTTTATTATTATTATTATTATATTTAATTATTATTTATTTATTTTAATTTAGTATTTATATTTATATTATAATAATTTAATTATATATTAAACATTATATCATTATATATTTAATTAATTATTTATTTAATTTAATCTATTATAATTATTTAATTTATTTTAATTTCCTTATTATTTAATTATTATTTAATTATATAAATAATTTTTTATTATTATAATTATAATTATTATATAATATTTAAAATTTATTATTATAAATTATTATTTATATATTAATTATATAATTATTACATTATTAATTATTATTATATTATATATTATTTATATTATTATTTAATTTTTTAATTATTAATTATTATTTATTATTATTTAATTATTAAATTATTATTATTATTATTATATTTATATATATATATATTTATTATTATTAATATTAATTATTAATATTAATTATTTACTTATTTAATATTATTATTATTATATTTGGTAACGCAATTTTCTAATCCTGATGACCAAAATACTGCAACAATAATAAATAATAAGTTTTAGAGAAAGTTTTTATTATAGGCATAATTTTTTATTGAATTCAAATAACTAATTAAACAGATTTTCTATAAACATAATTAATACAAATTAATCTATAAACTTCTTTACATAGATATATAGCTTTCAATTTACTGGCATCCAAATGCTGCTCATGATAAGTTTCAGTTACGTCGAAAGAATCGAACGGTGGCATTATAGAAAGATCGAACTCTTCTACGTCTGCAACGCATATAAGAGTGTAGTAATTTAGGATTTTGTTCATTTAGATTTAGGTGATATCTAAATTTTCTCTTCTCAAGTAAACTAACTGATATATTACTAATACATATATAATGCATGTAATTAATATATATATATATTGCATAGAATTTAATATTTCATACAATTGTAGTTCGAATTGGTTTGAGGATAAAATTGATAATATCAATATTGTGTGTAAGAGAAAATGTCTCTAAGATTACTCATATGATCACATTAGATATGCCACCATTTTAAGGCAGTAAAACTTCATTCGATTATAATAATACTAAACAGAGAATGCATATCGAACTACATAGCACACAACCCAGTTACGAACTGTCAAAAGCTTTATTTTTAAAGACATGTGGTATCCGAGAGTCTTGTAAGATTTTAAAGGTCTCCCTTTATTCCATTGTGGATGTTACCAATGATTCCCTAAACAGTTTCTGCAAATACCCTTACAAGACTCCATATCAACACCCACCAGTCATATATCATAATAGTATAAAGTCATTTGAAATTCCAAATGTATTTGTTCACGACAATTTTGGAAAATCAGCTACTTTTTCTTACACACTCATCTATTTAAATAAGGACACCTTTTCAATAATGCTGAGACACTTCCACACTTACACATACACTTACACGAATACAGACACACTTACACTTACAAAAACTACACCTTTTCAATAATGGGGAGATACTTCCACACTTCCGCACACACTAATATATACACTTTTAGCATCATTATATATCAATCATTACCCTTATGAATCTCATTTCCTTAGATTTAATACTATATTGAATTACGCAAGATCCACGTTGATGTCATATGTAAGCAAAAGTGGTTCATAAGTGTTTCTCAAAGTTAGTATTAACTTTATTTGTGTGAATCATAAACAAGTAAATAGGAATATGTATAAAACTAATATAAACTTTTCTTATACTAAACATATGTCCTATGAGATTTTTGTTATTTAAGTAATAACTGTTAATTTTTAATTTTATAAATTATATAATATATTATTATAATATTATTGCTGTCTATTCACCTCACAAAAACTGATACAACTATTCACTTATATAATACATATATATATATTTAACCACACTGTTAATATGTTTAAATTTGTTGAGTAATTACTGATATGACATAAAGTAAGATAGCTATTTTGGTCTTCTCTAATATTGTTTCTTATATTTGAGATACTCTCTAAGACTTTTATATAGCAATTCTTAGAAGTATAATATGCTAATTAGTTATGACACATGTAAATATATGTTTTCATAGATTTATCCTGCCAAATAATTGTTTTATTCTATACTCAGGGATCCTGTTGTCGAAGAATATGAGCTTTCTAGTTGTGGTTATCACACCTGGTTTTCGGTTACTTTTTTTAGGAGTACAAATAATAATTATTAAAGCAAAGACTATATATAGGTGAGCAAGCTATCAAAGTATATAACAAACATTCGCACATTTTCTTTTTCTCTAATAATTCATTATATAAATTACATTTTTCCCTGTTAACAGTCAAACGCATAATTGCATTAATAATTATATTAATAAATTTATAACATGTTAACCAAAATTAGTACAAAGAAAATATAATTCCTTAACCTTCAGTTTTGGATCAATACCTGCTGAAGTAAAGCTATTGTTCTTATAATAATAGATTTAATTTCCTTCATTACTTAATATACTAATATTTTTTTCTAACTTGATTTATTGTAGGAAACAGATTTAGAAATTATTTCTCTATCCAGCCATTTTTCAGTCTACTTTAACTGCGAGCTTCAAAGCAGTTAATCTGAATGCTCTATCACATATGTGTTCTTATGTGGCACCTTGGCTCAGTAGAGACTATAAGTTGCTTTCTCAGATATGGGAGCACTAATATAATTCTTATTGTAGATATGATACAATTTATTATTGAAATGCAAATTAACGTGGAAAATGAAATGTATAGACATGACATCTGCTTTCTAGGGCTATGTTTCTTCTGTTTTAAATATACAATCAATCACTACCGCTACTGCATCATTTTTCTCTTTGAGGTTTATCGTTCTAAGTATCAGTCAAACTCTTTATTAGCGCAAATTAATGCATGACTCGCACTAGTTACTCTGTAAAGCTCACACTAAAATTTTTAATGCAGAGTGTTGTTGGTTATTGACAATACTTTGCTCTATGTCTGTGATTGTCGCAGAACATCAGGATTTTGTTCGGACATAGAATGTACAGTTATAGAGCCATTACGCTCGAGAGTTAGGAAATACTAAGAGAGAGCACAATCAAGTATGGTGTTCAAACAACATGAGGAAAGTCAATTGTTTGTTTTATTTCTCGGATATGAGTGATAGTTCACTCTTTTTGAAAAATATACATTCTACAATATATGAAAGTAAATAAATCAACTATGTGTCTATCATAACCTTCAAGGCATAAACATATGGATATTTACTGAACCTATCAATATGGACTAATAGGTAATTAAATATATCAATAAGTTCATAATCCTCTTTTGGGATTATTCTAATTACAGCTCACGTATCAAACCATCATAAATTTCTCAGAGTATGATTGATCCAAGAATCTTTTTTTAACACACATATTAATTCTTTTAGAGTTATTAGAAAGCTAGAAAGCATTACCTACGGTGACAAACAACTTAATGTTTTTGTGATGGAATATGTAAGAGGACTTTACTTTCATACTTAAACTTCTGTGATTAAGTTACATTTATTGAATAGAGAATAATAACATATACAATATTCTCTAATTTTCAAAGTTTAATCACACTCTCACTTCGCATAATAATCTCATAATTACCTATATCTTATATTACTACTAATAATACAGGTTCATATTTTCTGCATTTATGAATTTTTTTATTTATCTTATAAAGTTAAAATTTTTCAATTATATAAACTCATTTATGAGAATCTCAGTCTGAAACATATAAATGTCCGGTTTTATAGAATATTTATTTTATCTACTATTAAAAGTTTTATACTAAGTGACAGAGATATCAGCAATATCACAAGATGAGGTAGTCATGTGGATTTTTAGGTGTACTCTGGTTGGATCCTACTTGGGTATCTTTGGTTGGTATACAATGCTTATCATCAAACTTTATGCTAGGTGGAAGGACACTTTAAATATGATTTCACTTTTCCAAACACTTTTGAATTTTTTCAATTCTACTATCAATTAATTGACTTTAAATTATTGATGAAATTGGAAGTAACAATGTGAATAATAATTAGGCTAGTTGTTGTGGCTAAATTAACATTTATCATAATAAACCTCTTATGTTACAAAACAAAACATTTTAAAAGTCACAGGAAACTTCTTCTATAGAGACCTGATATTTTCAATGAATGTTTATCACTAATTCTAGTTGGAATATATTGAGTATAAATAAATAATAAGTAAAGTACCCTTAATTATATCTATAATATAATCACTAAATTTGTAGCTTTATGTATACTACAGTTTATGAAGAGCTTCAATCTGGAATAATTATAATGTAATGTAAGTACAAAGAGCAATACTTTCCAAATTCTCAATAATATACTTAGGAGCTCGAGGTGAAACTAGTAGTATTAAATTTAATTTCTTAGCTTATTCAACAATAGAAACATTTTTACAAGTGACATTAGGATTCTATTACCATTATAGAAATTACTTGTCACTATTAATGCGTTATTCTAAATATATACAGCTGATAACCATAGCCTACCTGCTTTTGAGATTTTCCGTAAATGATTATCAGTCGAGAGATGTCGTGAGGTAAGTGCTATAGAACTGAGATGAAGTTATAATGATATTAACGATGATTGGATTTATTAGATACCTAGTAGTTAAGTTCATTCAAACCTAACATATGTATATATACTATTTATGACTTTCTTTGTTGACAATTATTATATTTAAGCCTCCATCATAGGAATATTTGTAATATATATATAAAATATTAATATATATATATATAATTAATAATATATATATATATATATATTAATATATATATATATATATTAATAATATACTATATATATTTTAATATATTAATATATATATTATATTATATATATTATATATAAATATATAATATATATATATAATATCTTTGTTAAATTTTAAGTATTTTACTAAAATCGTAAAACTCATACTCATACCTAAAACTCATATATATAAATGAAATTAAAGATTCTAGATATATAAAGTTGTTTAATAACTCTGTAACTTATGTAGATAAACAGGGTGAGAGTAACCAGAAAAAGTCAACTTATTTTTATACTTCATTTGTACAATTCTGTTGGTAAAACTAAAGAAGTTACTCTCGCATGAATATCTCGAAAACTAAGATATGGAACAAGAAAAATGATAACATATATTGTAGTGATATCCATGCTGTAATGATATAAATTGTAAGGGAAAATGATAAATATAATATTATATCTAAACTATTGATTAGGTAAACAAGAAATAACTAATACATTTTAGAATCACGTATGAAATGTATGTATGAAAAAGATCTATTTTTTTTAATACTAAAGGAATACCCAAGGGTAAAGCCGCAAGATGCAAAGAGTGGGGTCTCTCGGCCTCCTGGGGGATCGACGGGGTAGACTATTTCCCCCCTTCCGGGGAGGTTGTCCGGAACCCCGCTCTTTGGTATTTGGGGTGTCGCGGGTTCTCCGGCCCTCCCTAGGGGTTGGGAAAACGTCCCGCACCTTCTGTCCACCGTGGCTCGAGCCCCTAAAAAGAATTTTATAACGCCTATTCATTATATGTTATTTAGTGTGTTACTACATATAACCTATGAAAGTTTATTCAGATATTAAGTTTTATGCCATATTATGGATAGATTTAATATAGGTTTAATTTTTAGATATATATATTATAAATAAGATATATATTAAAATGTATAATATTGGATAATTTTGGATTCTTATAATTTTTCCAGTGACACTAATTATTCTCATAACGCTGATAATGTCACATACTCAAATGTATATATATTAGAACACTTAGAGATACTATTTAGACATATGTAACATATCTTAGTGTTTCGAGAGGAAGGACTAGTGAGTTAAGAAGCCACGCCAGAGTTCGAACGTTATCTCTGAGTCCTCTAGGCACACTCATCAACTAACAATCATGCCTCATAGCAAATCCACAAGCACCTAGGGCTTGTCAAATTATTGGTAAACCTAAAAATCCACTCAATTATGAGAGTAGACTTAAGGTCTAAAATAAAGAGAATAAATAATATGAATATGAATATATACTACAAACTAATCCCACATGCTTAAACAATTACTTATGGTCACATCAATGCTCAACTTAAATTTATAAATATATATGTTAATAATTAAAAGCCCGCAAATTTGGCCTCTGTTATTATGATATTAATACTAATATAATATGATAATAACTAACTAAATACCCACCAACTCTTTATATCCTCAAATCATTTTCATTAATATGTTGTATCATATATATATATATCGAAATTACACTCTACATAACTATCTGGTGGAATAATATTTACAATTTTTACCTATTTAACTTAATAATAATGAAATTCTTATCTTATATTACTGATGGCATGCTTTCTCTTTAATTTTCTTATATGCCCCCTTGAGTCTTACCGTTAGTCATACGCTTACTAAGAGAATTTATTGGCTTCATTATAGTTATATTAAATATCAAATATGAATGTTAATATTATTGGTTAAGTATACATTTGATATTCAATGTCCCCTATGAGAAAATATATCAGTGCCTTATTCAAACGGAAAACATTCCTATACTCACTCAGCCTCTCCTCTCAATATGAGTCTTACCTAACAGAAATTACATCTACTCACTATGTATGCCTAATATATACGCTGCTCAAACTTCTTCTAGCTAATATTTATAAGTTTTCTTTAATAAGGGGCTCCATAAACTTGTGCACTAACAAACTACTACTAATATCATGATATATAGGCTCATATAATCATATTATATTTATATATAGTATTATATAAAGATTTAACTTTATCTCCATTCCTTGCTCTTGTAAAACACATTGCGATTTTATTATGCACCAGCATCTTTAATTCAGCTTATGTATTACTATAATGCTTCCAAACTACTGGTGAGATTAGCTACTTTCGCATATAATAAACCAAAATATAAAAGGTAAAAAAGCTAACTCTGTGTTTGAATCGGAAGGTGTTTATTTATTATTTCATCACTAATAACTCTTTTTTTCTCTCTGTTTGTCCACGAGTCGTCTCAATCCCACATAACTATCATATACACTAAGGTCTTTTATATTTTACGCTCTGTTGAATATGATGTGATGAAAGTATGTATACTAAATTGCGTATAAGATTAAAATCTACCTAGAATTTTAATGTTAACTATTAAATATATTTTCTTGCACCATATTTATTTCTGTCCATACTTAAAGGTATGGCTCACATCAAAAAGCGTTTCATATAGATAGGTTATTCGGTTCTTAAGGTATCTTTTCATAATATATCAAAGATAATGGTAATCCATATCTAATTCCTCATATTAAAAGGTATCAGGTGGTTGGATGCCTAGGATTTCATGCGCTTTAAAGGCTTATTATCTTAACAACACTCCATAGTACTCTTTTGCACTCTCGAGAGTTATTAAGTTTATTCTCGAAAGTAAAGTCATTTTAATATATAATTATTATTAGAGGAAACAATAATTAGACAGCTCACACCAAGGTCAACTTTGAATAGTATCCTGTGGGGTACTACATTAGGCTATCAGTCTTCTATATTAAGGTATCGGTATCAAGGTTTTACTGCGTCTCCTAATGGATGACTTATAAACATAAATTGAATGTATCTGTCTCTACACACTGGCTATTATATCGCTTAATTTTTTCACTACGATAAATCTAATCTTTACTACTTAAAACCTAACCAATCAACCTGCCAAAAGTACCTCCTACTTCGTCTGCCCTCAATTAATCAGCAGAAGTAATATGATCTCCGAGACCAGTTGCAGAGGTTCTTATTTTTACTTATCTTCTTGTCGAGCGAGCAATTTTTAAGTAAAAATTCCAGATTTCGAGTCACGATAAATACGCCTTATGAAATTAAGAATGGGGAAACTCTATTCACAGCAGCTCTTTGTAAAGTTTATAAAATTGAGAGTAATATCAACGCTGAGGGCTCTCACTCTTCTATGTGTCAATTTATAAGTAAGTCTAACTATTACACATATTTTTCGATAACGAGGCTAGAGTTCTGGGAGGTGAATAACTCACTATACCCTTATGGACACACGGAGTGCGCTTGGGTTGTACAATAAGCAATTACCTAGTAATGAATTTCTTAATTTTCTACATGCACAGAATAGGTGTGATCACACTTGCTAACTTTCTGTACTAGAGAGGTAATCTGTATCTTAATCCAGTGGAGAATCGTAACACTTAACTGGCCGTAGTAAGTAATTACTCCTTATGAATTAATTCCACGTTAGTGTACAAATACCTTTCATATAACTATATATAAGCAAATAGCGTAATATGACTATTTTCCCAGTCCTCTGTACAATTAATTAAGCTAGTAATTTGTATTACTCATCACAGAATTGTGGAACAATTATTCTTCTGATTGTGAAGACATTTATTAATCACCAAATGTTGTGTAATTCTTGATTTAACAAATCAGAGTAGAACTCCTGTCAGATATATTTGGTATAATCGTCTTCGCTCTAAATCGAGTTTCAGCTGTTTTCTAATTAAGTAATTGCAATTTTTACAATTATTCTAATCACACTTTAATATATAAATCTATTCTAAGACAATTCTAAGTATATAATAAAATTCATCTTATTCTATGTTGTCTGCTTCTGCTTTTTATCGAATGCGTATCAACTTATGAGTTACATAAGTAAAACGTATTAAATTGATCATGAATAACTCTACATCAATTTCACATGTCTCTGTAAAAGTCTACTTGAGATCCTATACGAGATGTCATCTATCATACAAGTGAAACTATATTAGATCACATGCTCTAATATATATCCTTAAATATCCTTTTCACCGTAGCTAAACACTGAGGCAAAAATAAGCATTGAAAATGATTACCATATTATTTCTAATTTTTATATCTATATATTCTTTCATTACTAAATTTTCATCATTTTAATTGGACAATTGTTCCTCCACTTCTTCACTCTTTCGTACAAAACAATTACTGTTCTTATAAACTTTGCAGTTCGCTGAACTCAGTGTCACTTTATTTCTTAAATTAAATTGCTTTGCTATAAATTAATTCCTGCCTCTCTCTTTGCCTTTTCTTATTGACTGGTTAAGTTTGTTTTTCTATATTTCTACTATATATATCTTTTCTAAAAAATCCATGCCGCAGTTATTAATTAGATCGCCTCACGATGGAAGTATATATTGTTTTATCATTAATATATACTAACAGTTATTACGCATAAAAATGAATCTAATATTATGACTATAACTCACCTTATACGCTTATAAACTATATACCAAACAGTGTAATCTGTTCTCTCTTATGTCACACCTAATCATGCCCTAGTATTTAATAATCTTTATATAAATCTATAACTGGACTGTAAATATCCATTTAAAATTTGCTTAAAATGTTCCACAATGTAATAAATAAGTTATATTGGTCTATTTAAACTCATCTTTTATCTACCAGTCTAAGTTGTACTCTAAGCAATAAGTCTCGAAAATTTGATAAAAATGCCATTTCAGTAAATCTAATATGATAATCTATTTCTTTATTAACTTCAATTTGTGAGTATACCAGATATCACATCATTAATTATAAAAATACAATTTATAATTATTATCACTATATAGATCTTAATTCTACTCATCTACTAACTCATCCACGCATTAAAGCATTTTCGTATATGTTAGTTTAAATTATGATTATAAAGATTAATTAGATGGCTGACTAATCAATGTCTTGTGGGTATGTATACTCCATGGACCCATCTGTGACTCAAAATTATATCATCGTTTAAGGGCGTTATATCTCAAATATTTATAATAATAACAGAACTACTATGGTCCATTATAGACAAGGAATCCCATAAGGAATTCCATTGAATGCCTGGAAAATTAAATCACCCATTTATGACTATTATATCTGTTAATTATTTACTTATTTCATTAAATGTCTCAATATTACTTTCAATCTTCCTAGCGTTCATTTCACTATGACTCTAGTGCCCTCTTGTGTCTTCTGTGTTTATAATGCCCTCTTATATCTTAATATGTAAATTTATTAAACATAAGAGATTATCTTACCACACTAATACTGAATTCATATCATTGAATTTAAGTTGTTTAAAAGTATTACGTATCATATTATAATGACAGATTATGAATATTGCTATTTAACATAAAGTGCCACCCTTCTTTCCTTTATGCTCACTAACGTAACTGGTTAATTATATATAAAATTAAATACTGAATCACTCCATCCTTATTATTCATTATCTGATAAAGGAGTCTCACTGAATGTGTAAATTATTCATTCATATAATCACCATGATTACAGCTTAGCAATATAATGTCTAAGATGTTTACATTTATTAATAGTATAATAACTATATAATTCTGTCCTCAATACTTTTTTTTAATTTCTCTAAGGGCTATGAGGTATTATTGTGTATTAAAATAGCTATTTTGATATTCTCGAAAATTGGCTAGTACTACCTAATAATTTCTATATCTGCTTATAAATATAATTTTTTTGACCTGTAACTAAACTATAAGTGTTTATTTATCTCACAATTGATAACTATTTACATTACATTTACACACCACTTAAGGTGTGGGTGATCGAGTGATTTAGTCACCCTATACACCTACTCAACTATTAACCTAGTTTTTTTTGATAAACAATTCTCAAACTGGTACTTATGAAAAAGTATAAATACCCAATCAATATACTATTATTTATTGACTCAAGTTGAACTCTCAATTACTGTGTCAATATAACAAGTGATCTTTATCGATAATAATTCTCTATTATCCACAAAATCCAAATCTAATATTTTCTGAAAGACATATATTCCTAACCCTTTTTGTCGCCAATTGCTCTACTTTATATATATATATTATATATACTATATGTTGTCGTGTGTGTGTGTGTTGTGTGAGCATGGTCTAACTCATATTGCCTTCTTTAAATGACACCATCCCCTTTCGTCTTTTTGTCACGTGACATCTATTTCTAACTCTTTAATTAAAGTGGTGTGATAGTTTGTGCTTCCCATTTGGTAGTCGTGAGGTTTGTTGTTTGAGGTGGAGCATTTATAATATAGGGTCGTAGCTCTCAGGGGCATCTTAAAGCCAGCCCACCCGCCGCGATCCAACACATATCCTGGGACCTGACCTTATCTTAAAAACTAATGTTTCAAAAAATAGGTATCACAGAAGCTTGATTTGGTCTTCGTCTATTACACTTTTCGCACTTATCATCAATGGAAACTTCCATATTAGGATATCGAAAGCAGTCTGCATATACGTGTGAGAACATAACAATTATCGCCCGAGGAGATGAAGAAACCAATGGAGTTGATAAGAATAGATGGTTTATAAGAGATTAAATTTTGTTCCTCTGAGTGTCATTAATAATGAGGAAGCAATTTGAGCGAAAAATAACCTATCGAGTGTTTCGAAAGCAACTAGTGAATAGTAAAAAAGAAGGTTGTGTAGTATACTTTATCTCATCTGCAGATTTAAGCTGATAACTCGTTGTGTTTAAGTATATTATAGGTAGGTATGTACAATGTATAAAATGTTATAAGAGTAATGAAAGAATTATTTCGTTATTAAGTGAGCTGAGAGTATAATTGTAGTTAGTACACTATTAAATCTTCAATTATTGTGGTTTAAGATTAATGTAATCTGTCAATCTACTAATTCTTTTACATTAATTGGATAGACACATATGACGCACGAGAATTGAGTCGGAAATCACACATATACTATTTCATAAACTCCTTTTTTTACAGCTAGGTATACAAGAAAATCCAAAATTTATTAAGCTCTAGAACTTTCTTTTTCTTCATACACTATCGAGGCAGCACACAAAAAGTTCTCATCAGAGTTCACTTACAAAAGTAGTTCGGACATTACATTGTTTATAGGGGGATACACAAGTCTACAACTGTCACAGAGGAATCGGACACGCACAAGATTCTTTTGTACGCAGAATATCAATTTGTTAAATAGCATGAATAAACAGACACTAACTTCTAACGCCAACAAAACCCAGGAAGTATCATAATTTAATATAGATATCCTTCCGAGCATAATATTATGTAAAGCTTTCAGTGTGTATGTAGAGTTGAGACCGTTTTTCTAGCTTTGCGATGGCTATTCTTTTGCTTTTTTTTTAATTGATATATAATATATATAAGAGCGATGGGATAGCGGTGAGTGTTGACTACAGATTTTGTTCAAGATAAGGTGGTCGCTCGAATGCTTGCAATTATGTTTGAAATCTTCTCTCATATCTGTTTTTTTCCGGCTCATATGTTATTCATGACTGAGAGATGTGGAATCGTATCTCCCATTAATATTTTATGTGCATATAAATATTGTATGTATTTGTCAAATTTTAGAAGAATAGAGAATATTTATTGAAATATGACACTAGTATTATGCGGAGCTCAGAATGTCGTTGTAATTTAATCGAGAAGTTTCAATTGATTTCTAAATAGGGTTAGAATTAATTTTGGATTTTGTATACTTTAATATTTATATACAATTTATGCAGTTAGCTACATACTGGTGGCAAAAATTTTGAAATATCGTGGGATTCTAAGAGAGCTTGTGAAAGCAGCGTCGAGAACTTATTCGATAAATTAGAGGTAAAGGTTAGATCATTATATACAACGAGTTAAAGAGTGTGGTGAGAAGTGGTTGATCTTATAGTGATGAGAAAGGAGTTACTATTGTCGTGGCGCTCGCTCAACAGTCACATATTTTTCTAGAGTATTTATATTTCTTGTTGTTGAATTTTATATAAATACATCTTTTACAGACGCTATGTGCTCATAATTTGTATATTATACGAGAGAGTGAAGATAGATGCGTTACCCTTAATGTGAGATTGCTTATCACAACAATTCACATCATGTAATTATATTAATTATTTATTTGAAACATATCATTATATAATATTTACTCACGAAAATTAGAAATCTATATGGTATAAGGAATTGAATAAGAAATATATAATCTAACTCTATCTCTTCTAACTTGCTATATAAGAAGTCTATATAATTATCTTTTACATACCCCAAGCAACTAATATAAATACCTATCTATCTTATTATAGTATTATGGAAAGTTTTAAAATATAAGAGTATCTCAATGCAGTGAAGCGAACCAACTTCTCCAGGAGCAATCTAAAGCACTACTCACGAATAGAAGACCTTATTTCTCATTAAAGTGCATAAGCTTTGTGGGGTGCTCTATTTCAATGTCCTCTGTTCGACTTATTCCCAATATCGAGCCCTCAATTGAATGAAGTAGCTAGATCTGCAGTGGCTTAGGACTTATATATTGTTTTGCTAGCTGTCACAGCTCAAGTCACTAAAACACAAAGACTATATTAATTTATGTCCAGTATTAACAAAGACGGGTTAAATGGATCTTGTTAATCTTTAGCCCTTTGAGACTATGAGCTGCTAAATTTTATTATGATAAAGGCTCATCAACTCCTTGTGAGTCTTTTAAATTTAAAAATCCCAAATTTAAGGGAAGTGAGATTTAACATTATTATAAATATAAAATTTTTTTCACTTCAGTGAAGCCATATAAGTGATATTCAAGTAGTTCTTTTTTTTAGATTATTTTTTTATTATTATTTAATATCTGGTGTTTATTTTATCGATCGACTCACACTTGACGACATAAACAATGTTGGATAATTAGAGATACACACAAAAAAACCCCACGACAATTAAGAAATGAAACAATCTAGTATTTTCTTCTGTGCTAATAAAACTCATGGGTGCACACGGCAGCACTATATATCAAGGACAGTAATTATGAATATCTGTAACACAACATTTTTGAGTTCTCTCAAGATCGAGCATGGTTGGTGTTATGGAAATCTATGTGAGTCTCATCCTCGTTTAATCGCGTCGTATACATTTAATATCATCCTACTGAGTTAACAGAATACCCTTTGAATGGTAATGTGTAAAAAGAAATAAGAAATTGAGTATATGCACTATAATCGGCCTGCTGTCTTCTTGAGTTTTAGAGTTCGATCCAGACGCAGAGTGAGACATAGCACTTGTGCCACTAAGGTCGCTGATTGTCTAGAAATAAGTGTGTGTAGAAGAGATTGTGGAAAGATTTGTGGTGTAGTTTAGCAGTATTGAGCTCAAGAGCACGAGCATACATATGAGTTTTAAATATATCTTTATAATGTTAGCCTGTATGTACAGTGTTATTCAAGTGAAGAAAGTATGCATAGATCGAACCATTAGGACACACCTGTCTAGGATCGTGATTCTGTTGTGACTTTGTGCCTTATTTTTCTCTAAAGAGTTCCAGAAAGAGTTGACTGCTAATCGAGGAGTACTTTTTGCGTGACAATTTAGGATGTTGTGATGTAAACGTGAGGATTTAACTTGGGGAGCTCGCTGAGAATAGTACTATGTTGGGAAAAGGTTACTGGAGAGAGAGGAATAAAGTTATAATGTTTGAGCGGAGATCGATATTCTAATCTATATAGGAGATGATAACGACCATTATTAAGATAGTCTGGGGGATAAATTCTCATGGCAGTGTCTATGGGGTATTTTACAGAAAGGTGTGACGATTCTATATTCAATGCACTCGAAACATCATTTCTATAAGAGATTGTATGTCGGAATTGTTTATGATGGAGAGCTAAGTGCTATTGAGGTCATACTCGCATGGACTATACATAGCGAGAACATGTCTGGGACCTATTACTGTTCATAAGAGTTATTTTGAGCGGACCTTTTAGCAAAGCCTTTGATAAAGTTCCCCACAAAAGGCCTGATCAAAGTTATTGCAATGTGAATAGGTCTCGCGATGGATACTATGAGAGGGAGTTGGATTATTTATACGAGAGCTTGTGTATGATGTATCTTTATGATCACGCGACATGGAGAGTGCATAAAAAAGGCGTAGAAAGAATTGGGAGATACTTAAGTCATCATATGGACAAAGAAGAGTTTGACCTCTTCTCTCCGTCAGTCTATGGTTGAATAAAAATGAGTGGTGTCCCCACCGAAACGGAGTCGTCATACGTACTATTAGGGGACACGATCCATCTCCGTTACTACTTAGGGGTATTCGATCTCTCTTCATTTCACACACTACAAACTACACCTTCTTAAGAAATCAACATAGGTCGACTATAGAGATGGGTGGTGTCATGGGAAAATTATTTACTAAGATACTCTAGAATCTATTGGACATCATATTGTATGGGAAGTACGACCAGGTACGCAATCTGTTAATCGGAGAGAATTCATCACATCGAGCACAAATTTGCAATGAGAGAAGCGATATGTATCAAAGATAGGGACTTGAGGTATAAAATGCTTCTTTGGATTAGTGTGCGCGGATAGAGGAGCAAGTGAGATGTTGTCTATTATAAATATGTAACACAAGTGTAAGGTTTCTTCACTTAGGTTATTCAGAAAAATAAGGATTTCAGGCACTTATGACGTGAGGCTCCGTAAATTGGGCGCATAGCTTGCTCGCTCGACTTCAAGACCAACAAGAAGCAAAAAGAGCCTTACTCCTCTAGAGAGTAATAAACACGCCGAGTCTACTTACTTGCGAGACAATGTGTTTGTTTTCGAATACAAGTTGATTCTTGAAGCAGAGAATAAAGGGAATCAGTGGAGACGATATATAAGCTGATTGTATGGCTGAGGTGACTTTCATATAACGACACAATATGCAGTGTAAAATGTTGGTTTACAAGAGATAAGGAAGTTATAACGTAAGCTATACAATACGCTTAATGTCTAGCGCGCTCGAGTAAGTTGAAGAATGTATGCCGCAGCAGTTTGGTGAGCCTCATTGTATTTAAAGAGAGCCGAGTAAGGTACAACTAGCATAGCTCGTTCGTGTATAGAGTGGAGGGAGGAAGGAGCTACATAGGATAGACTTATATCTCCTCGGAGTGTTTATGAGCACTATCTAAAATGCAATGTATGAAAGGACCCTCCATGGTGCTGATTTTTACAGCCAGTATGGCGCGTTTTTTATATTGGTGAAGTGGTTCTCCCCTGTTGTGTGGATTACTTGGGGTACTCTATGACAAATTCAATAGAACACAATAAGATTTAATATATTGTAAGGTGGGCTGGTCAAGACAAATAATCGAAGGACTTATTATAGTAATACAGTAATGACTGATAGATAGGATTAAGTAAGTATTTCAGAGTAATAGGTTCTAGCTTATCTTTCTGGGAAGATAAATATTGAGTGTATCTGTAATAACTACTATATTAGATAATCTATATATATACATTATATAATATATACTACATAACAACAACATATAACATAACCTATAATATAACTATAGGTATGTTAGTTTAATAAATGGAAAATTTGACTGTACTAAACTTTTCCAAATGTTTTCAACTGATTCCTTTGAGTTTCTATTTATTACTGGCCGCTCACCAAATTTTATAATATTAGTAACAACTTTAAAATCTTCTAAAAATCTATATATATCTTATTAATATTTTAACCCGTATAACGTATATATTTATTATTCAAGTACTACAGGGGTCATTGATGTGATGCGCGCGGTGAGGTGTCGATAGCTCCCCACACTTGGGCAAAATAGTCCTCGATATAGACTTTAAGATACACTCGGCATAGAGTTGATAGGGAAATAACTAATCATCACACCAAATTAAAATCGTGGGATAAGTTATATAGGAGACTTATACACTCGATCTTTTTTAAGTTTACTAGCTATGTAATGATCATAATCCAGATATTTCAGAGGTGAGAGCAATTTGATATTTTTTGATTCTCACACTTATATCTCTCATATAATACATACAACTGTCAACCTTAACATCATCATAATTTCTCTATAAGAGTTCTTTGATCTTTCTCATTCTTCTAATTTATGCATAGAGAACATGGTAGTTTTCGAAATAATATTCGCAAGAGGCAGCTATCTAATACTTTCGACTAAATTTTTCTTTTAGTGTATTAGATATGGAAAACCTCAGATAGGAATAAGTAGAATGTAGTCGAGTGACTCCATATCACGACTTGAGCGGTATGCAATGAAGTTGAGAACACTCATGATTTAGAGTAAGAAGAGGAGATTTAATGATCTATACTAATCACCACTATATTGACACATGGATAGTGATGTCATTTTCACGAATATGTTGTAATCAAAATTGATTGTCTATCGGTTGATAACACACTACGAGAGCACAAAAAGATTTCAGCGTTAAACTATATCTAATATCTAAATTATTATTTATCTAAGTGATGATCGCAAGCTTCTAAAATGCTCTGACTATTGGGTTTCTCTAAAAGGTCTTATATTCGTTTTGATATTATGGAACTAAATCAGAGATACCTAAAGTAAAACACCAAAAACATTCGGGTACTTATTGGTCTATGGTTGTGGGGAGAGGAACTCTCCGAAACAAAGAATCATAATAAGGTCAAAGAATTATATTATATGCTCTATAGAGCTTTTTGAGTCGGTAGATTTCTTGACCTTTACAAGTGTCTACTCATGGTCTTGATGATTTATCTACTAACTTCAATAATATAATGATTACAATATTATCTAAACATCTTTATCTGATTCACGCAATTAATTTTTGACTAGTGAGATTTACCTTAAATGGTACGGTAAAAATAAGAACTCAAGTAAGCGTTTTTCGTCAAAATATGGATTGCAGGAACATTCTAAAAAAATGATTAACTATTTACCTTAATTTTCCTTAATTTGTACTTTCATACCTCGGAAATTAATACAAATGATGAAGATAATCTGCAGATTTCCTCACCAGAGGTTCTGACACTGCTTGAATTTGGGAAATCTTTTCAGAGTTTTGGAAACACACGTTTAGGATTCGGTCGGGATATGGTTTTTTGTACCTTCAGAGACTCAAAAATGGCGCCATTTCTATTGGCTAGTAAGCCAATGTATGTTCAGATGGGAAAATAGCACACGAAATTGCCAAGAGATACCTATTTCACGGTGTTGATGTTATTACTAAACATGATTACTTCATATTTCATATGCATAGATACTTATCCACTAATTGAACGGCACACGTTTGAAACAGATACCTACTCTCTCTCGATTCTCACAGCATCTAAGACAGTTTAACTTGATTTCTTTGGTCTGTCCATTAATGATTTTAGCTAATAATCATACGAAAAATAAGACATTGATTGTAGATACAATGGTAAATACGTATGTATTTAGCTTATAAGGAGGATGCTAGGAAGAGTCCTTCCCTAATAAGAACTTGCTTTTTATAAGCAAGAGCAGAGTAATCTTTAGGTTGACCGAAAACTCTCATCCTATATATAATGTAATCTTGGTCAATCTCTATACTGAAACATTAGTTTTCATTATGATTGATTTATACAACTATACTTATATATATATAAGTTAAATAGTGAGCAAGGGAATAACTTACTGGCTCTCTCCACTACTATGATTTTGATGTGCATAAAGAGGAGAGCACGACGGAGAGCACAATGGACTGCAGATTGAGAGAGAAAGAATAACAAGTTACATCATTCCCTTCTTTTTCATCAGAAATGCTCACTATGAGTGCAAACATTTGGGGTATTATTCAACAAGCGCATATTATGACACACATTCACAATTATTCTGCAATCTTAAGCGAGGTTATATAGTGGGATTACCTAGAGATAATGCACAGAAGACTAAACATAATGGTGAGCGGTTCTTACGACTGTCGAAATAGTCGAAACGCACGAGACTACATACAGAGACACAAATAGCATTTAAATATCTCTCTACGTATTTTGATCAAGCCGAGTATTACTGTAGGGGCGAGTGAATATTCGAGACGAGTTGGGGACAGAGGGCGGGCGCACGCCGTTTTTCACAACAAACTAGGCACAGTTGAACGGCGCGCAGTGGTGCAGAGACAAGCAAGGAACCTGGTGGGTGAAGGTGAAGCTGCGCACTAACACGGCCCCAAAAAATGTTCCTCCATCACTCACATACAACATATGGCTTAAATGTGCGTGCGCTCAATAATTTTGGGAGCTGTTGATTCACGCGTAGATCCGCTCTCTCGCAGCTGTGAGGTGGCGGTGATATAGTACCCCAATCATTCAACCCCCGTCGTACGCTCTACTCGTCAGTCGCTTTGGGTACCGGACGTTGTGTATAGAGATCAAGAAGGGCAAAAACTGCCTGTTGGTTCAGGGCAGTCGAATCATTGATGCATTTGTCATCCCTCCCCGGAAAATGGCAGGAGTTCACTCATCCGTAAGGGATCATGGAGGACTCAGCATCTCACTCACTAGGGTATTTCGTTATCGAAAGGAATCCTTCCTTTATAATTACAATGTCCAAAGATATGGATCTGACAGAGATAAATGACTATGAGAGACCTTTCTCTCTCGTACGAGCTGGATTATACAAGGGAATTTGTCTTGGTTGATATATATCTCGTCGGACAGGATGTCGTACTCCTCATTCGAATACTATATTTTTTTCTAATTCTTACACTATTTTGGCTTATTGAGTTAACACTTGTGTGGATTGCAAATATTACTCTCGTAAGTATGTCCTTGTTGTAATTCACCTACAGGTTCGACTAGTTTCCTCTCTCTAGTGCTAGTCAATCTCCCTATCTCGATAATCTCTAAATTGTCTTTATCTATGTGCAAGCTCCTCCATTCCAAAACACATCGCTACTGGCTTTGGAGATATATCTGATCGCATATCGCTCTCTGCTTCATCACAATCCTACTTCAATAAGCACTCTACTAGAAATTGCTTTGCATTTCAATATTCTTCTCGGGCATACCTCAGACAAACTTTTTGGAAATTTCGGTATTCAGATGAATGGTATTGATAGGATAAATCCTGATATGCAACGTCATTTCAGTAAAACAAATCTATTCGCTCGAGATAGGTATAGATAGATTTTACCTCATAGCCTTGGATGGGAATTATATTACTTGTTACAAAGTAGTACTGATGTGGGTTATCTATACTGTAGTCCTGTCAAAGAAGGCGCCCTCTATTATTTTTGGCAGCTGGGCATCGTCAGCTTTACAATTAAGTACATATATTATGGAGATTAGATTGGAATAGTAGCTAGATCAAATTATTTTCAAATCCGGTTGCTATTCAATGATGAATATATCTACAATCAATTTACTGATTAATAAAATTCCCGAATCCGGATGAGAATTAACAGCATGAGTTTTATCACTGTAAACTTCTGATAGGCTTCTACATCTGATTTAAACCTCTCAACTGTTATATATTCAGGTTCATCTTATCAATTCCATAACAATTTTTATATAGCTCACGTCCGATACTATTAAGGTAGCTAATAAGTATTCAAGTAACTAAGATCTTTGATGAGAAGAGCTTCGTAAAAGTTTTCTGTAGAGCGTAGCCTGTTTCTATAAGAATGTAGTAGCTTCACACTATTACGAGAATATCTTTAATTTCAGTCAATTTACAGACTGTTAATAATCTCTCCAGCGTCAAATATTATCTTTGGCATCTATATTCCCGGTTAAAAGGAGATACTATTAAAATTTCAGGAGTTGCTGTTTTGTTAATCACTGGTTCGTCTTATAAACTTCATTGAATAGATACTGCTTATCCTCTTAACTTTAATTTCTCATTCATAGAATATGTAAAAGAAATTACGACTCACTACAGGTAGTAGTAATAAAAATTAATACAAAGTATAAAAGCTAACTCTGTGTTTGAATCGGAGTTTGTTTTTGTTTCTTATACTTTTTTCTGTTGAATTTACGAGTATCGTTTAAATTACAAAATAAACAATTTACTTTTATTTTCTGTGAAAAGTTGATATATACTAAACTGGTATATATGATTTAGTACTTTTAAAACTCATTATATATGAATTTATGTTTAATACATATCTATTTTTTCTGGATCATTTATTTTCAATATTTAAAGGTATCGGTATCTTAAAGTTTCATATAATATATAGGTATTCGGTGTACGGTATTTCTTAAGCGTATTGAGTATTAGGACGACTTATGCGCGCTCACATTGTATAGCGTTTCCATAATAAGTGTGTCGGAGTCGTATGTTTATGTATGCCTTACTTATAAGGTATAAGTATAGGTACACATACATTATTTATTCGTCTTCGATAATAGTAGCAGCCTGTTACACGTTAATAAATCTTTAAACAAAAATTCAAAAGGTATATTATATATAATAGGTATACGGTATCTATAGGTTTTCATATTTAAATGGTTATCGGTATTCAAAGTGGATTTTCAATATTTTAAAACCTATTATTTTCACTATATAAACTGAAAATATATTTAACTTAGATTTATTATATTTAATACTAAATCACTCAAAACCTGCAATATCTTCGCTAGAGCATATAACGCAAAAGTTAAAATAAAATTGATCAGACCATATAAGATGGTCATAAATATATATTATCAAATAATCATTCTATGATGTTTCAGAAAAGCAGCAATTTTTTAGTATAAAACTTCAGAAATGATAGAACAGTTTTAATTGTGTGGTAATACAATTAAAGGAATGCTAGTATTAAATATGTTTGGTGATAACAAAGGGCAAGGTAATTCAATGAATTTAAATTACTAAATATTTGTACGCCAGAGGTCGGGAAGGTATTTTAGAGAGGAGATATGAAGAAGAATATTTGATTAGTTCATTTCGCAGGTGAAAATTATGATTGTCAGATACTTGTATATACAGTTATCTTCTGATAATTTTTATAGTCTTTCATTAAAAGTATAATTTACAATAATGGTATAAGTTGTCTAGCTATTTTCTAGACAAAAGAGCGCAGTACATTAAGCACTTAATATAAACTTTGTTATAAAAATCGGAAATGAATTGAAGGATAGATAATTTGTATTCACTCATACAGACTTTGTAGTGAAATCAATTTATTCCTTACTTGACTCTGCTGCACAGACATCTAATTAAGAGATAAATTTCTTATCACTTCATCTTGGATATGATGGCACTAATGGCTAAAGAATATAAAATGCTCTTTGTCGGCTAATTGAGATATATCAGATGTTTTCTCAATTAGGTAATTTGGCATATTTTTATCAATTTTATTGGAAAGTTGAATGCGTGTTCTTTAATATATCTATTATATTAAATTAAATTATCTTTTATTGTAATTTTTTTAGTTATTTATTGAATATTTGATTTTTTAGCAATACTTTATTTAATTATCAATTACGGATGCAGGTATAAATTAGGTTGTGCATTTACTGATTTACTTATTTTTGTCAATATATAATAGAATTACTGTTGAAAGAGCCAATATACAGGTTCTCCTGGGCAATGTTATTCTCACCAATCACCCAACTATAGATTTATACAACAATATAAAAAACAATTCATTTAACTTATTAACATTTAAGTATATAACATGTCTTCAAGTTAAATCATCGTAAATCTGAATTCATTACTATAACATGATTCATTAGTCACATAAAAAATTCTTCATTCTAGTAACGGATATAATATTAATGTGTAGTTGAGTGGAAGATAAATTTCGGAAAAGGTGATATAAACATAATAGCCAGACCTTTACTACATTTATCTTTATTACCAGTTAATGTTAGCCTTTCTATTTCATGACCTTGTTATTTGTTTATGATTAGATTTTTCCTATTCTTCGTCCACGCTTCAATATCGTACTAGAAAAGTAAGCAGAAAATTTAGTGTTACATTAATGATTGTAATTACTAATACAAATGATAAAGAATATGCTATGACAAATTTCGACTTCCAAAATTTCTTTGACATTTAATATTTTCTAGCATATGTAGTTATATATAGTTTATCAGATATTTTTACATTCTGACTCCTTTGATTCTAGAAGAATTGAACACAGGGATAAATGGTTACCTATTATTCCAAGAATGAAGTCAGTAATCCGCTTTCTCAACTTAGAATGCTCACATAATGTGAAGAGTTATGATGGACGCCTCATTATATTAATGCTTAGGGATATCGTGCATAATATTGACAAAGTTAGGAATAATATTTATTGTAGTAAAAAGAAGTAGATTATCAATATATACACATAAATCTACTGTATAAAGGGAAGTTCCTAAAACCAATGTTTTAATACTAAGGTGGTAGAGTTTTTTTTTATAGTGTATCAGACATGGAAATACAACGAGTACATAGGATAATTAACTCTAAGGAAGGGGTAACGTTTAAGAAAAAGAAGTACTAGGTAATCAAGTTACGGGGGGTTCGAACCCGGGCCGTTGCACTTTGGCGAACTCTGTGTTTTTGTCAGGCCGAAATTTTTTTTATTCTGACGTAAATTAGGCGGATTACTGCATAAATGGAACGATGAAATGACTTCTAAAATTACACGCTTAAGTCCTACGATGGAGTTCACCTCCAATAATGGTTCGTAGGCAAATGGGTAGAAATACCGTTTTATATCCATATATCCTCAATATAATTATGGCAATGAGAATATTATTTATTGAACAATTAATAAAGTAAATATAAATATATGTTAAGTTATTTTAGATAAATATAAATATAAATAAATTTTTATATATCGCTTGATATCATATATAATATTCATAGTGTTTAATATGGTTGTTATATGAGTTCTCTACTTAATTAAAAATTAAAATATGTATAATTATATATATCATTCATTTTTCATAATTTTTATAATAGTCATATAGGGAATATCGTATACTAAAATAATTGATCAATATGTGCTATTTTATAGGGCTACGAGTCTCTGTGCTTACGAGAGATGAGAACATAAATAGGAGGATGAGCAACATCGGTTCCTATAATAGTCAAAGAAATAAATATAAAAATTGGCGTTCTTTTCTTACATTTCAGTATAATATTAGAGGTGATAGGTTGGGAAGAAGGCGGAACTTTTTTCTGGTCATTTCTCGAATTTCTTTTACAATACGGCCTCTTAATTTCAAAAAATTATAAGAAATATACAAATAATATCACCTAAATGAGTACGGGATTGGTTTATATATATTTACGGAGCCTACTCCCCGTAGTAATAGTGAGGGAAATAGTTACCTATACCTATATATAGTACTATATATATATATACTCATGTATATCTAATTCTACCGGAAGGTACTAGAGTAGTAGCCTATAGACTTATCACTATTTCCTAATTCTCTAATAATTTTGCGGATTTACTTTGGATATATTCCTTTTAAGTTATTAAAAGGATATTAAACCTCACATAAGGGTAAACGCAAAAGTAATGGAAAGAGTTTGGGTATATCTTCAATTTGGATTCGTGAGCTCAATTTTCTCGCGGAGTAGCGAGAGGAGAGGAGACACGAGCGTGTACTATGGACGTAAACTGAAAGCTGGACTACACAAACAACATTGTTCGTCTCTCAGTCTTGGCAGATCTTTGTGCTGTAATAGATATGTGGATAGATAGTTCTACGAGAGTAGCCTGACTTTACACTAATCACGATCAGTTGATCACTACAGTATCTACATAGTGCAGCTAAATGAACATCTGAGCGAGAGCAGGATGACTACTACAGAACCATATCCTACTTATACTACAACAGCATATCAGAGGCTCATTTCCTCTTTTCGATATACTGGATTGTACCAACCTCCACAGTCTGCTTCGGCGGGCGCTCAGTCATGTGTGACGAACACTTGAAATTTGAAGTGTGAACGCTGATGGAGCTTGCCTATCAAGTCTTAAGGAATATCTTTGCATGTAATTCATCCACATTGGTCTCAAGGAAATGATGATGATAGTCCAATTATTCTCTAGAACATAAGAGACTCTACTACGGTCGTTTAATTGAAATACGCTATCACAAAAAAATCACTGAAAAGATGTTGAGTATATATGGCAATAAACTTTCAATATATATATATATATATATATATATATATATATATATATATTTATATTAATTATATCTATATAAATATATATATATATATATATATTAACATATAAAGGATAAAGGGTATACAGGCTGTTAATATTAAGCTTTTTTGAAAAGAAAAATATTTAATATATTTAATAATTAATATTGTATGTTATATTATTATATAATATATATTCTTTTATAATACATTTTTATAATAGTTATTGTTATTGCTGTCACGATAGATATATAATATATATATATATATATAATATATTATATATATATATATATAATATATATATATATATATAAAAAACAATAACAAGTAGTTATAATGTAAAAAAATATAGTACATATATTTATATTATATTATAACAAGAATGTTATTATATATACTTTTTTTAATAACTAGTATATTGTTTTGTCCATGATATTGTTCATAATATAAATATAAACTATAACTATTTTACTATTATATTATAATATAATACTATTTATTTTACTCTATTAAGAATTATTATTTACTAATTTCTTTAGAATATTTATAACGTTTTTATAAACTTAATATTTATAAAATTATATAATATATATTGATAAATATATAAATATATTTACTTTTAAGTAATTACATAGTAAGAGTGATTTATAATAAGTAAACTACAAGTGTCCACTAAAATTGAATATCGCTAATTATACAGATAATAAAATTTGCTTGAAAATTTGCTTATAGATGTGATAAAACTTCCATATAAATAATTATTTAAGATTTCGTTAATTTTATGCTATTATTAAGTAAAATATAGATTTTTATTATTTTAATTATATATATACATATTTAACACAAATTTTCGTTTCTTGTTCTGAAACCTCATCAGGTGCAAGTTTCTTTTGTAAAGCTTAAAGTTATATTTAATAATATACAAGAATATATTTTTAAGTATTATTTTTATAAGTTTATGACATTTTAAGAATTTTTTATTAGAAATTTAGTAGAGTTATTAATGTGTTTAAGAGTGGGATTATATAATTGAATTCGCCTTTTTTGTCTATTGTAATTATTGTGTTTAAGGATGCAGTTAGGATTTCAAAATAGTTATTTTTCCTGTGTAATATTTTTGAATGTTGTGTGAATAGGACAGTCACATGTTGTTAATGTCTATAGTGTGGCTATGTGTGGAACGATGTAATGTAAAGGCAGAATACTATTATTGTCATTGGTTAAGAAAGCCTTCTGATGTGAAGATGTGTCTGAACGACTCTGTCTGATGAAGGAAAATGACGTATCATTATTATAATGGGAACCAGGCTGTATCAAAAAGAAAGTTATTTTTTTTTCTTCAATATTATTATCAATTGTTTATAACATAATGAAAGGGGGTTGCTGTGTATGATAATTGAAAGATAGCCTAAATTACTGAACTATTGAAATCTACATAATGTGGGAGTTTTTCATTATATACAAATCCAGTAGGAGTCTTAATAAACAATCAGTAGAAAACCCTAATATGTGAATATATTAAACATGCGATCATCTTTCTCAAAAACAATTCAAAAAAATAATTTCTAAAATATTTGGTAGTCTTTCAGGAAATGGTCTCAAAAAGTTTCAGCAATGCATAGATATTTATATCAGTGTGATATAACATTTATATTACTAGTAAATATAGTACTACTACATGGTATACTACCATATTCGTGAAATATCTCAGTCTAAATTTCCTCACATTGAGAACCTTTCCCTTGACCTCTAGTCGACTGAAAACAAACTACTCCTGCTGTAAAACAATGGTCCACACAATACTTTTCAATCTTTTTATCACAACTAATTTTTAGTTTCTATCACTTAAGTTTTATCTTATAGAATATATATATATATTATGTACCTAATACTTTAGCTTAAATAGGGTTGCCAAATACATTACGTATTAATTCTAATAATATATATAAAATATTTTTATTATATATTGAGTTATAATTATAATATATGAGTATTATAGTAATAAATATATAAAATAGTATTAAGAAATAATAATATCAATAAAGAAAAGTCTAAGAGGTGTTCAAAACCTTAAAATACTAATTATTTGATTAGATTTACTTAATATAATATAATAATATTTAATTATATAATATGAACATTAATATATAAATAAATATAATAATATTAAATCTTATAAATAATATTATATCAATATACTAAGATATAAAGAGATTTTCGGTGTTATTTGACATAATAATGTTATATATTATAAATATATATATATATATATAATTTAAACCACAAAAGAGATTATTTTATTCTGGCTGATTCCATGAGGCTCAGTATACTCGTATGTCTTCCCAAAATAAGTAATTCTTTTTTTTTTTTCTTTTTTTTCATCAAATGATTCATCTGCGCGCAGGGCTCGGCGTTAACAACATCTTCATATTCGTCTAAGATCTAAGTCTCTGGTGGTATTGGAATTAGAAGCTGTGAACCCTGTTGGATTCAAGCCATATACCAGTGGAAATATCTGAGTTTTTAACATTACGTCTATCCTTAGCTTTTAATTCTGATATTTCTGTTATGCCAAAATATTAGTCCATTATTATCTTCAAATAATTGAAATTATAAATTTCATCTGACGAGATTCATTCAGCAAACCAGTCTTGTATGTATTCATTGAAACACTTTTAATTTATGAGAAAATTTCAAGAAATCAGCTACAGTGTTTGTTATGTACCACTTGTATCTAATATTTGATCTTCAAAAATAGCCTTTACCAGTATTCTAAAGGGCTATTTATTCGCTAATTGGTAGTTAATTACCTATTTAACCTTTTATTGAGAAATAAATGGGTGACAGTTTAAAACTTCAAATTAGTTATTGTTTTGCATTTTATTTGAAGAGTTCTTTTGTCAAATTTTCAATGGATATTAATTACACCAAGGAAGCGTTCGGAAATTGTAACTATATTAGGAATAGATGAACTAAGTTTTTAAATTTATTTGCGAAGAAAAATGTATGATCAGTTGTTGGCACAGTGTTATACGAGCACAGAATACCAGTAAAGCGTTTACCTAACTATATTGATGACTTCAAAGACGAAGGGATCAATTTAAGTTCTTCCAATAAAGAAAGTTAAATGTGGCGAAGCGAAAAAATAAATTAGTTACTGAGAGTAATGAGAGGTTGGTGGTTTGCTCGCGAAAAAAGTGGAGTAAACAGTGCAAGAACTCCTACTTGTAATAGATCTTCAAGGGAACTACAGTTTGCTGGCAATTAATGTTTGTCAACGTAAGTTTCTTATATTATAAAGACAATGTAATTATACTGAATGCTTCCCGAAAGAAGCATGATTTTGCACTTTCATAAGCAAAACATATCTCTACTACCTAATCAAGTGAAAGGAAAAAGCTATACCTATGCTATTATATTATTATATATAGTTGCTAAAGGTCGGGCTCCACTACTATGGGAGTATTTGTCCAACCTTTTGATAATTCTTGAATTTTTGCATTTTGGTATTTTTCCTCATATAAACTAAGGTAACTTCAATACAATTTTATACGGATTGTGTATTGGATTTTAATTTTTATGGTCAATAAAGCTCTGGCTACATAATATATTTGACTTGGCTTGAGCAAAATAGCAAAAATCTTTTTCACACAGTTGGGGATAAAAGATTTAGTTTATTTGGAAATAGCATAATGAGTATACCAAAAATGACCCATATTACACATAGGGTGTTTGGACAACAGTTTCGAACGTATATCGCGCATTGTTGGAGCCAGCCTTAAGCACTCAACGAGAATACGAATAAAAGGTAAAGATATGGAGAATGTGATACTTTTTACTAAGAATGAAATAGTCATTTTGAAAGTCCAGGTCGTTATCGTGAATAACTGAGCCATTTTTGAGTCAGGAAACAGCATTTTTTGAAAACACACTTAAGTGTAATGGTTTAAGAGTTGTACCATTGTGGGCATTTCACTGACGGCGATACAAGGTTTGCTGGAATTATATACTCCGAATGTATTGGAAATTAACAATATATATACTGATTGGTTGTAATTTAATTTATACAAAAATTCACTTTACCATAAAGAGTTGGTATCTGGAATATCATACAAAGTTATTCACAAATGATCGAATGATGACTCATTTATAAGCAAGTCCTCGTTTACGATTTGCGATAGAATCATAAAAAATTCGATCCGTAAGAGAATTAATTAAATGATCAAACACTTCCAATTATAACATAGGGGGTCAATTTAAAAGAAAATTCACACCTTATTTAAACAACTATTATTTCTTTTGTTTCACTATACATTTTTTTATTTATTAACAATCATCTAAAGCAACACAAATAACAATATATCATAACAACAGCTCGAACTATTGGGACAATACCGAAACAAGAGCTCGTTGGCATCAAGAAGGCAGAAATTAAAAATGTAATGTAGAAATCTAGTCGTATTCTACTGCCACAATTTTTAATTTTTTTTACACGTATTATATATTTCCTAAGTTAAAGTGTCAACTTGAGCGCTTGATGAAATATATATATCACTATATACTGCAAAAAAATAATCTAATATTTAAATTTAAATTGATAATTAGGCTTTATAATAGCGTATTTAAATAATAATTATATTATATTAATATTAACTCATATATTTTGTTTTTTTAATATAAATACTCAAATGAACTAGTGATTTTCGTAGTTAAAAATTGAGTAGGATACTTATACTCAGCTATCATCGATAATAATATATTAATACCTAAACATGTTATGGGTATTATGCTAGTGTGCCAATTTAAAATTAATAGCAGTATACTACGTTTCTTTTTTAAATACATTACTATATGTTTTGTAATAATATCACCCAGATATTCCAAAAAAAATATTCTCATTTTCTTGCATTCATGTCTTAATAGTCTAGCTCTCTCAAGCTATCAATACATTATTACTTGACTGTATCAATCATCGCTAAGCTCCACGTTCTTATGCTGTCGCGCTCACTTGAGTAATTATAAGCTCTAAACTGTGTAGGTCTCTTATTTATAGGGCAAAGGAAATATGTTGATGTGGAAAAATGAAGAGCTTCGAAAGAAAATCGATGAAGCAAAGATTTTTCTCGACTTTTTTAGTAAAATGTTATCATTGGGATTTCTCAGTAAATATATTATGGTCGTGGCTCAATGTCTGAGCGTACAGATGTTTGCATGGATAAGTTTTTTTGTGCTCGCAGATTCGATTACTTCTTAGTCGTGACATACCTAGAGTAGATGAGGTTTAATAACCTATGCGAAGAAAAGTTTCCACTTAACCAAGAATATATTTGTGAGAAATATGTCCGTAGAGATGTGACTTCTAAAAAAAAATTTAACAACCCGGTATACATCATTGGAGCAGAGAATAACAAATAACAAATGAAGGAAAACAGATATGGTGATAGCTCTAAGATCTTGTCGCTTCTCTATATATCATTTAGATATTTCATAAGCAAAAATTTTTTAATCAATGATGTTTATTTATTGTAATTTTATCGTGCAAGCAACATATTTAAAGTGACCTCACACAGACAGTTGTTTAAAGTATATTTGGATATATCTTTTGTTGTGTATGATGAGGTAGTTCAAATATATAGTAGACTCTAATCAAACAGTAGTTTTTTTAAAAACAACTACAAATTACACAGCAACACTTTCTAGGTTCATGACATGAGAGGAGTATTAATTAGGAAAAACAGATCTGAAACTTGCTCGAGTCAACAGTATTCATAACTACCTATAAGAACAACTATATATATATTCTTAGAACTTTATTATTTATCAATGCTTATACTCAGATCTGTCCTTAATCATAGCGACGTTTCTTACCAGATGATGATAGTCTATAAAAGTTATACCTAATTTTCTGCATCCTTGCAATATTAATTTCCCACATTTATGATGCACTACATTGAAGGGTTAAAATAATTCTAAGAGCATTACTATGAATATGGTAGGTGTATGGTCTGAGAATTAGTTGATCAAAAAAAGTGAATTGTAGCAAAAACACTTGAGGCCTAGATTAAGGGAAAATTCTGACATCATAATTTCAGATTCTACTATAAAAATTAGTATATTTATTCTGGTAAATATATAAGATTAACATTCTAACAAGAATAATGACTTCATTATGTTAACATCGGTGTAATTAAATCAAGTTTATGCATATTTTACAACATAAATATATGGTTTTAATTTTTTTTTTATATTGGTGACATTAATATAAATCTTACAAATTAATAGTTATATAAAATAATAAGTATTTATTATAATCATTATACTTCAAGATCAGGTATGAATAAAGAAGTGAAACCTTTTCATTTTGGAATATTTTAATAATAATTTATATCATTATTTACTTCTCTTTTAGAAGTAGCGCAGGCAAAGATAAATGATTTGTTGTTGATTAACAACTTTGTGGTTAGGAAGAATGTGTATTCATTATGCAGATCTGTTTTAACAGTTTGAAATTTACTCAATACTTGAATAATATATTCTTATAAATTGGATCTAAATTAGATGTTTACAAAATAAATACTAATAAAATAAATAATACTAATAAATATAACTTGAAAATATAAGGAACAGATAATTAAACGTGATATTGATTTAAATATTTTTTATTTCTATCTTATTTATGGTAGTAATAATAATAGTTCAGTTACAATCATTTTAATGAAGAATGTGTGTTTTTTTTATGTCGCAATCTTTTATGATTTGATCATTATTGTAAATTCTATTGAAATTCTTAAGAATATAAAAAGACAGAGGTGATAATACAGTTAGACTAGGAGCGCAGCCTAATCCGTATAGCATATTTAGATTACATTCACAATCATAGTTTAACTTTTTTGGTATTCAAACTCTTTTTATATAATATTAATATAATTTATTGTGGTACAACCAGTCATCATGCACTTTGTTCTTAAGGATCGCTTGTAAATATTTAAAAATAATTTGAAATTTAAAAATCTACAGATATATTTTACGTTATTATTCAGGGCTAACAGCTATAAGACGGCGTAAAGGAGACTTGGTAATAATTAAAATTATAATTTTATTAGTGGCCTTTAATTTTTAACGTTGCCTTCGGGTGGACGTATAATAATTATAGTGTTTGTTACTCAAACAAAAATCTATCATAAAATATAATAATGCTTTTAAAAGTTATTAAACATTGCTAAAAATACAAGGTAATATTTACTAAAAATTTTGAGAAAAAAATTAACTAATATGTTCTTAGAAAGCGCACCTTATAAAAAAAAGATCATACGCAAATCTTCTCTAATTATGAAATAAATATGGAAAATTTCAAATTAATGCATTTATTTCTTATTTATGATAAATATTCATTAGGTTTACATAAATACACTTAGTAAATGTAACCCTCTCTATATGAAAAATCAAAAAAGAAAAAATTGAAGAAAATTTGAATTATTAGATTTTATTAAATATAATATCAGATAACAATCATATTTCATTATCAATTATTAATGAGATTGTCTGTTGAGTTTCCAGTTTTGAATCACTATATATTAATTTTTTATTTAAATCGAATTAATCCTTAATATAGAATTTTAATTTTGATGTTTCTTTTATATAATAATATAGAATAAATTAATAAAAAGATTAAGTAGTGGAGATATGTGAAAGAATATAAATTAATGAAAGGAATTCAAAAAGAAAGAGTATTATTATAAGTAAACTTTTTAATAATTCGAAATACTTTTCTATCATAACATTAATAACCATTAAATTCTATGGTGAAAAATTTTCGTTTAAACTCATCCTATAATGGAGTCACCTTACGGACATTGTGCTCAGAGAATGTTTTGTGTGACAATTCATGGTTGTTAGCTTTTTGGCGGATCAAACTAGCTGGATAATTTCCTACTTCTTCATCAAAAAAGACTTGCTGACGAGTGGAATAAATAACAGTATAATGCACTATGTAATATATAAATAAAAAATATAGTAATTTGAAGTGTCTATGTTACCATATTGCACTTATTATATAGTACGGTTGACTTTTATTCCACAATGATTTCACTCAATAAAATGAATTACTGCAAATCTTACAAAATTTATATGACGTCCATGAACAGAATTTAATCTGAGAATATGAATAAGAAAAGTTAGTACTATGAGGGTCTATGTAATTGCCTATTTATAATAGTACGGTGACTTTTTCAATGATTTTCAAGAATCCAAAAAATAGAATTCTGTTCAATCTCAAATGTTTATTACGCAAAATACCTCAAAAATCGAAATCTTGAGAGATACGAAAGGAGGTGTATGTATATTTTGAAGTGGTCTTATAGTAAAATAAATTTTGAACTATTTAAAGTTAGGTTACTTTTTTTCTCAAAGGTTATTACGGACAAGTCAAAATTTTGAGAGATTATGAAGGAAAAAATATGGTAGGCCCAAATTTTTCTTCTGTATTAGTATTTTTTTTTAATACTATCCATACCTAAAAAAATAATATTTCTGTATACTCAAATTTATTGCAAGTCAAAATTTTGAGTGATATAAAAAGTTAGTAAATTAAAGTAATGTTATTGGATAGGTCAAACTGTTATTTTACCAATATTTTTTCAATTAACATTATTATTTATACGTGTGCTTATGACGTACAGAAGAATAAATTTACGAAATTTTATAGCAAAATGCAATACATTTTAAGATGGAAAGGGGCTGATCAATTTGAGGGTTTAAGATATTGATATATAATTTATTAGTTTTTTTTTAAATGCCTCCACCAAAAAACTAATAACGATGATATTATTAATCAAAGTAAATTAAGATTCATTTTATTTTTAAATGGACAAAAGGATCCATTATAAAATAAATAATAATATAAATATATAATCATATAGATAATAATAATAATAATAAATAATTAGATTATATGAACACATATTTCTGAATAACGGATGTTAATTAATATTAATTAATATAATAATATAGATAATAAAGAATAATGGTAATATTTATAATTAATTAATATAGATAATAATAATAATATATTAATTATTATAACTTAAGCTATTAGTTGATTAATATTTTAATAAATTAATATTGATTTATAATATTTAAATTAATAAACAATGAAGAGTAAGAATAATGACAATAATAATAATAATAATACCTTAATAAATTAATTTAATAATAATAATTTTTTATTATATAATAATAATTGATATAATAATAATGAATAATAATGCCATAATAATATAAATCAAATATAATAATAACAATAAATATAAATAATAAATTATATAATATATGTAATAATAATAAAATAATAATAATAATGAATCAAATAATTAACATAATATATTTATAATGTATATTTAATATATATATAATAATACAGTATATAATAATAATAATTAGATAATGGGCATTAAAAATTAAATAATACTTAATATAATAATATTTTATAGTAAGCTCTTTGCTAATAAATGCGTTATTATTATTAACATGATTAATTAAATTTTCACATTTAGTGCGATACTAACAATGAGAATTTAGAAGAGAATGTACAATAGTTGATAATATATATTATTTTTATAATTTATAATTAGTTTTCTTTAATTCTTTATGTAGTTTTTCAAAAACTATATTATTAATTATATTATAAATTATTATAATATATAATTATATATATATTAATATATATATAATATTAAATATATTAATATAGTTAATATATATATATATATATATTATTATTAAATTATTATATATATATAATATATAATTATATATATAATATATATTAATATATATAATATTATTATATTAATATATATATATTATATATTATTTATTTATTTATTATTTTTATATTGAATTATTTTATTGTCCACTTAGGTCCATGCAGACACTCACACCGGGTGGAGCATAGATCTCTCATTACTTAGATATTAAAGGTGTTCTATACTGTTTGTAGCCTCTTTAGCATCTGCGTTTATATATATATGCACAGAGTAGTGAGATAAACATTTCAATGTCGAAACCTTGTTGAGTCTGTACTCTGGAGATCCGGGTGTGCCGTTATACTCTTTAATCTAGAGAGTAAGATTTGAATTTTATTACGTGGAAGTATTTTATTGATAAGACACGGTGGACATTCAAGGACGGTGGAAGGTTAGTAATTTATAGAGACTGTGATTTTGGGTTGGTGTATTGTTGTAGGTTATCTTTTGATAGTTAGGGTAATGTGGTGAATATGTTATGTGGAGAGATTGTGTGTTTGCTTGGCAGGAGGGGAGGGAATCGGTTCTATTTGAATGTATGTGTACGTTGTAGAGATTGCAGGAGTGAAGATATGGAGGGGAGAAATGTAATTCGATAGAATAGTATGTATCTCGGTAGGGTAATTGTTGGCAATTGGGTGTGCGTTGGGTAGAGAGGTTATTTGCTAATGAAACATTAATGTTTGCCATATATATATCTCAATGGTTAAGGATGAGGAGATAGTGAATTTTTTGTTTCCTAGTGTGGAAGAATGCTGATTGTGGGTTGGGGTCAGATCGAGGTCGTGATAGTTCGAAGGGCTAGTATTTTTTTATTTTCTGTGAATATTTGTGCAGATTTTGGTTTGGTGTGAAGCGAGGTTTTCGGGGGTACAGACCTGTTGGATCATAGTTGGTTGTGAGTCCTTTTGATAGAATTTGTTTTAAGTACGTTATTTGAGGAGTGGCTCATTATTGCTGAGGCTGTAGCTGAATACGAGTTGTAGGACATTTAATTTTTTCCTTTGCTATACCACTTTAGGATGTTTATAGAATTGAGAGTTTATAAGAAGTGAGTGGGTAGTTGTCAAAAGGGTGATTTAATCCCGAGTGATGTTCTGAGGTTTCTTGTTTAGGTGGATAATGGCTCGTTATTTTAGAGTGGACTTGCTGGTGTGTATGATGTCCGTATGGAGGTGTTCGTGTTTTGTTGATCAAACGGTCTCTGGATGATTTGGTTGTTACATATAGCTGCTTGGTCTTTGGAGACAACGAGTGTGTGTCGCTAAGGAGTTTTAGTGACGATTGAAGTATGATTTTGTAGCTGATGGGATATTGGAGGGGTCTGGAATTATAGGGATTTGGCTTATGATTCAATATCATCTTGCACTAATGAGTTATTATCAAGATTTCCGATATATACTATTTCGATTTCGCCAAAAAAAAAATAAAAAAATAATATTATATATCATATTTGAGTGATATATATGGTTATATATATTAATACATATAATATATATAATTGGTTATATTTAATTATTATATGATAGATATACAATACTAATGAGTAAGCTATATATATCAATAATATGATAACTATTTGACTAAATAAGTACTATTTTATATATATATATTTATATATATATATATATATATAGCAGATAATATCTATGAATATTATATACAGCAAGCTATATATATATAGTATATTAAAAATTATTGTACCTCACTATATACAATAATATATTAGAATAATATATATATTAATTATATATATATATATTATAAATATATATATATATATTATATATTATATATATATTATATATATATATATATATCATACTTTATATATATTAAAATATATATATATATATAATATAATATAATTATAATATATATAATATATATATAATATATTAATTAATATATATATTATATAATTAATATATATATTAATATATATTAATATATATATTATATTAATTATTATATTTATATATATATTATAATATATATACTATTAATATATATATATGTGTGTATATTCATTAATTTCATTTTCTTACCAGCAATATTTTGTTGTCAGGTATCAGATTACATTGCAAGGATGTAATAAGTGGAACTAGTAAATATAAAGTGTAGTTAAGTATTTTTAAGGCTCATTAAGGAGATTCACAGTGATATGAAGAATTTGGAGGCTTCTTTTTGGGAGCTGGAGGAGTCATTCTTGTCGATTAATATCAACTTAATAGCTTGCTGGCTGGTGCATGCCGCCCACTGGGTTCCTTGGTGGGTGGCGTGGTGCTAGCTGTCGTCCTGGGCTCTTCTGGGCAGCTATAAATTTGGGAATTGTATATAGGATTTATAGATTTGTTATTTATACTTTAATTTATACTTTATTGTCTTGTAGTTTAAATATTCTAAATTATAATAATAATAATAAATGTATAAAGTACCTAAAAATATCAATTAAAATATTTTACGAATAAAATTTTCTTTTTATTTTCTTTCTCTCAGATTAATAAATAAATTATTCTATATGATTCATATTTTTAAAATAATCATTCTTCATATTTTTATGAGTCAGATAGCCAGTGATTTATTTCTAAGGAGGGTTGTGAAAAAATTGAGGTAACTGTGTGTGTTGGGTGGGAAAGCCGGTATAATAAAAACTTTTAATGTATTGTGAATAATAAACGGGTTATTTTGTCATCATGCGCCAATGGTGTTATTTAATTATTTAAAAAAGTTTCACACATCAGAGGATACCTACTCAAAGGAGGAATTCTCTAGGCATTACTAAGTAACGCAAGGATAACTGAAGGGGATCGAACCTCGAACCGTGACTATAAGTTCCATGTTATGACTCAGGTATATAGTGCAATACGCTGAATATTACTACGGTAAAATTGCTACTTATTCACATTCCTTATAAATCATAAAGAACACATTATAATCACTCATTAAGAAGGTTTGGAATGAAAATAATGAGTAATTATATATAGATTGTGTATTATTATATATTAAACTTTCTAACAATATAACTTCATATTTTGAGGTTACTTGACCAAAACATATAATGCAATATTTTATTTAATAATAATAATATAAGTAAATATAATAAATATATATAATAATAATACAATAATAATTTATAAATAATAATAATATTAATAATAATAATAATAATAATAATTAATAATTAATAAATTTATAGTATATATATTAATAATTAATGATAATAATTAATAATTTAAATAATTAATAATATATAATAATAATATATAATATAATATTAAATCATAATAATTAATAAATATAATTAAATATAATTATAATAATAATAATAATATAATAATATATATTAATATATAATATATAATTAAATAATATATATATAATAATTATAATAATAATTAAATAATTATTAAATATAATTTATATGGTAAATAAATAAATAATAATAATAATAATAATATATAAATATATAATAATATAATTAATAATTAAGTAATAATAATAATATATAATTACATAATATATTAATAATAACTAATAATAATAAAATAATAATAAATAATAATTGGAATGAATTTGTGGTTTAATGGTGGTAAAGTATATTGGGCAGAAATTGTAACATACTATCTACAAAAGTTACTCCACTTCTTTTTTCTCTCTATTTTTATGCATATTAATACCTTTCATAACAGAAGACCTTCTTGAATATCAATGACTATTTTAAACTTTTAATTTAAATTTAATTAAAAAATGTCAATTAATTTAAATAAAGGAATTTTAAAATCGCGTAGTCAGATCTGGTGCAATGTATTTTCGTTTTTAACTCATAATTTGTCAATACAGATTTTTTTTCTCATTTTCAAATATTTAATGTTTCTTCCATCTCATAAATTATGCCAAAATTTTTAAATATTACTAATTAAATTCTTTTCTATATAACGCAAAATTGGTATACGAGTATTTGCTAAATAAAGAGCATCGTGATCGAGTCCCTCCGATGTAAGTTATTGTGATGTTTTCAGATTCAGTAATTTATTTTTATTGGAAAACAATCAAAAGAAATATCTGCTGAATTAAAGAAATTAATACAATGAATATAATTATATAATATTATGATATATTATTATATATGTTTTTTATATTATTATATAAATGTATTATTAGATGCATATATATATGTATATCATATATATTAATATAATAATTTATTATCATATTAGTATTAGTATTAATATTACTAGTATATATTATAATATATATATAATCAGAATAATAATAATGTATATTATATATATACAAATTATTATATATATATTATAATTTAAGTATTTGCTAGTTTATAATATATATTATAAAGGTGATTTACAGAGTTATTTAGTAATATATATTTATAATATATAATAAACTATATATATATTATTATATAATATATATATATATATATTTATATATAATATATTATAATATATATATATATATATATATTATATACCGTGTATATATATATACTATAATATACTACTATATAATATATTTTAACTATATAATATTATATTATACAGTATATATATACACCGTATACCAGTATATATATATATGCATTAATATAAAGTTTATAGTATCATTACATATATATAATATATATATATATATAATTTATATATTATTATACATTACATGATATATTTCAATATGGATATTAATATCTTATAGTAGGTATATGGTGATTATTATCACTTGGTATATATATAGTATATAGTATATATATATATATATAGCTAGTCCTACCATAACATGCAGGTGAAAACATAAGTAAGTTAATACTTCACAGACAAAATAGTACTCAATAAGGCGACTGATTAAATTTCAGCTGGTATGCTTCAAGCTTGTATTTAATTTGAAAATTTTAAGCTGTAATCTTAGTAATGATTTTTTGTTTAAGGATGTACAGTTTATACAGAATATGAAATAAAAAAAATAAAAGAAAAACATGTGTTCAAATTTAAATTTTGTTTGTTAATTCAAAAGTCGAGGTTTGTTTATGTTTGTTGTTTTAAAAAAAAATACCAAAAAAGTAAGACAAAAAAAAATTAAAAAAATTAAACAAAAAAGAAAAAAAATACGCGGACAAAAAGCAAGACGTGAGGTTTTGGTTCCTTCTCGTGGTCAAGAGAGTCTGCCATCTTTAATGCCAATCTTATTCTGGAATATTTTAAGTCAATATTTTAATAGGGGTGTCAATAGAAAATAGGGATCTCTAATTGTATAAAAATTTTGATTTTTTTTTTCACAATAATTTTTGAATCTGTCTTCCAACATTTTCATTTAAGTTATATCGTTATATAGATATATTGTACATAGTTTCATAGTTAACTTTTAGGTAACAGGAATGTTTAAAGTTTATAAACATATCTAGGAAAATTTAGAATAAATCTAATGTAATTAGATTTTTACATTTAACTAAAAGGGTATATAATTAACTAGGAAAATATAAAAATAAATCTAATGTAAATTAGATTTTTACATTTTATCTAAAAGGGTATAATAAACTATTTACTACAAAGAGGTTTTTCTTTAAAAATACTTCAAAATATAAGCCCAAGATATAAGCAAATCTTAAGCTATTTTCTAGGGAATATACTTCTAAGTTTCTAACATATAATATCACTAACACGAATTAAAAACATTATGACTTGTCAGCCCAGATGTCATGAGTCGGGGTTCCTCGGCCTCTGGATCACGACTACGGGGAGGACTCATCCCGCCCTCCGGGGACTGGTCTCCGAACCCCCGCCTCTTTGGTCTTTGGGGCTGTGCCGCGGCGCGTCGTTTCCCCTCTACCGACAATCTCTAAACCTGAGAGAGATGACGATTGATTAAACGTCCACAACTTCGATAAAAAAAGATAGGCCACACACAACAAACTAAAATAATTTTAAAATTGAGCATGACTTAAAAGCCAAAACAGCGGCGGCGAAGAGGAGAACACCTCCCCTCTAGAGTGACGTTTAATGTATCACTAGTAAGACACCAGATGTAATAATTTACTACCTAATATAGTATATTTAGATATATAATTGCATTGACAATACTAGTATTGAGCGAATGGCCTATTTCAAGTAAGGTCCTTTTAACAGAAAGATCATAGACAACGGTAGAAATATTAAAAAATAAGTATATTGTTTATAAGAGTAAAAATTAAAGTATTTATAGAAAACTCATTCATTACAAAGGAAGATGTAAGATAAGGCATCTGTGCACAAATAAGGTGCAAAAACCTGTAGCAAATAAACCTTTTTTTACAATTTCAATATTACCCTCCCAAAAACAAAGTTTTGAAAATTTGTTGGTTACGGGCGTTCAAACAAAGGTTTTTCAAATAACGGGGTTGGAGTCTCCGTGTGGTTAGCCTTTTGGTGATAATATTTGGAATATCTGTATTCACAAAAAATATCTGGGTCGCTGTGCCTTAGTTAACGTCACATGGAGTATCACAGTGTATACATATTTTTGTTTCTACGATTAACTTATTATATTGTAGAAAAGGCCAATAAAGTACTTTCGTCACCTATTAATTCATTTATCACAAAATTGACATCACTAGTAATTTATAGACGCACTTTTAAAGAAGATGGTTCACAAACTAAAAGCGATACCTCAAACTAAAAAGCCAATATATTTAGCATAGTTAACGTATTAAACTCGTCAATGTTGCGCTAGTTTTCAATATATAATTCCCAGTAATATTGCCCAAGATTTTCAAACACTAAAAATAGTAGTGATCTATAAATCAATATATTAATATATATAATACTACAACATGAGCTAATCGTCGCATACATAATTTATTAATATAATAGAGCTAGAGTTTAATATAAATAGTATTTATTAATTAATAATTATATCATATCCAACTTTTAAATAAAGATAAGAGTAACATTAAGATAGATATTATCACTTTAAAAATTAATTAGTCTTTAACAAATAGATTAATTCAAAAATTATAATATGAAATGCAGCTAATAATGATCTTTTTAGCGATATACCAATAATAAATAAAACCAATACAGGCCCAGAAAAACCACGCAAAGCATGTTACTAGGTTAGGAAAACAGGTTCGGCAAGCCTCGGGGGAATACGGCCATTACTCCCATTTCTCAGCTATTACGGTTCCTTCGAACGGAAAGCACGTCCGTAAAAAATATATACTAACTAGTTAGGAGAATAACTAGTCAAGTATATTAAATAGTAATATAATAAATAATATTAATATTATTAAAAAATGTATATCTGATATTTTTTATTATTAAATAAATAAATCTTTTTATTATTATAATTAATGGATACTAATAGTATTTAAGAGTGATATAAGCAGTTTTTTAAAACAAGCCTATTAATATATTATTCTAGTATTAAGACTAGACTTATATGTAATCATAAGCTTGCGCGTAAAATTTTTATTAGCTTTGTTCAATTAATTTATTTATATTTATTATTTTCGTTATTAGTAATATATAATAGTGTTTATATAATATAACAACATATATTAATTTTATAAATATTTAATCAAAAATATTAATTTTTATAATAATCTAATAATTAAAATTACTAAAACTATTACTATTTTATTGTTATATATAATATTATATATAAGTATGTATAGAAAATAATATTCGAAGTATATGATAATAGGAAATAAAATAATATATAACTGAGCACGAGATAGAACTGATCAAAGAAGAGAGTATCTGTCCAAAAATGGGTTTTGGAGATTTTATAGAGATGTACGAATTAAACGAATTAATTTGAGATAAATATACCTGGATCATCCTACACTAAGCTGTGGATTGTGAGATTTAGTGAGAGCGTCGCTATAATCTGATTTTTAGCAATATTATCACTTCTTAAAAAAGATTTTCTGCTCGTAGACACTAACGAAAAGCACCACCATGTGGGTAGACATTTGCCGGTCCCAGAATGTCAGGAGAGTCCGAGGGTTCTTTCGGTCCTCCTTGATGGTGGACTACGGGGGGAGGAACTAAACCCCGCACCTCCTTCGAGAGGGGAGTATCATCTCCAAATCCAACCCCGCAATAGTGGTCTTTGGGTGAGATGCCCGCGCGTGAGGTGGTATTTTCCGAACCATCGCTCCACGCGGGTGTATGTTAGCAGTCACTCAACCTCTCCCGGTCGCCGCTCATCGAGGCTTCAGAAAAATTAACACTTATCTATCCTAAATTAAAAATGGGTAAATTTACTATTAATTATTATATTCTAATTATTTCATTATTATTTATTATTATTATTATTTCCAATTTTAGAAATGGTGCATTCAGTGTAATTTATACTCTAGGGATCCTGTAATTAAAGTAAAACTTATTCCTAAACTTTTTAATCTCATGATCCACATCTATAGCTTGTCATAAACTGCATCCTTATTATTCAACTTTTAATATATAGCATCTGTTTTTATTATTTGTAGATTCTTAGACCGAAAGATATATATTAGGTCCTTTATTATTGTTAAGTTTATTAATGTATATGTATTTAACATTTAATATTATTAATATATATAATCTATAATTATTCACTTATATATATATTATTTAACTTATTATTATATTTATATATATTATATTTAAATTTATAATTTAATTATATATTATATATTTATTATTAATTAATTTATTATTTAATTATTATTAATTGTAATTTTAATATCATAAATAATTATTATAATTTTAAACTTTTTAATTGTATTTGTAATTTTATGTTTATTGTATTACTTAATATAATATCTTAATATAATATAATAGTAGTAGTCACCAATATATAATAGAGTATAGTATATATTAATATAATATATTATACGCGTAATATCTAAGTATATTACAGTTACGCTATATATAATTATTAAGTATATATAATATAAATATATAGTTTAAATTATAATTACCATATATATATATTGCCAAAATAAAGTTTAAAAAAAAATTTACTATTTTTTATTTCGGGATAATATACATAAAAAAAATTTACAATGATTACTATCAATGCTCTTCTATATCAAGGAAGCGGTATAAGATTATTTTTATTTCTATGTCACGTGAAAAAAATTAATGATTCCATCTACCATATATAATAAAGTTTAATATTTCATCGAATCTTACTTGTAAACATTATTAAAGGAAAATTCTTTTAGGTATATAAAATTATTTTATTTGTTCCAAAGCTTATAACTTGATTAAATTGAGCCAAAAAAAGCCAATAGAAAATCAACTAGCATCATTTTAATCATTCTACATATTCTTAGAGTATCTAATTATAAAGCAAAAGAGAAGCAACAAAGTACGCTTCTTCTATAAGAAATGAAAAAAAATTTCTTAATCGGACCATAATGGTGAGCTAGTTTCCTTAAGGAATGATTATGCGTCAATAACAGTTTACATAAATACGCTTATTTAATTGCAAATAGATTGTGCTTTTGCACAAATAATTACTATATATCAGTAAATTATATTGAATATATATTATATATAATATATATATCATATATATATATATATTTAATATATATAGTATATTATATCATTTATATATATATTAGTATCTATATAGTATATTAATATATATATATAGTATATAATTTATATATATAATTAATATTATAATTAATATTTCCAACTTTACTATATATATATATATAGGTTATGTGATCTATATATGGAGCTATTAATAACTTAGGGTAATAGCATAAACTAGACAGTGGTGACGTAAGAGCTTAACGTAATGATATAGTCAAAAAACTCCTCACGATCAGATATGACGTTCACGTCATATTTATCAGCTTATTAATCGTACAATACGACGAAGCTCCTTTTTAAAATATCATTATGTAAAGGTCCACTATTATATTATTAATATTAATATATAATATAATAATATAATATATATATATTATATATATATAGTATATATATATAAATATTTATATATTATTAATATCATATATAATATATATATATAATTTAAGTATATATTAATATATATAGGTACCTAGTTTATTGATTTTTAATAGAGTAGGATGTCATGTTTGATTTTTTTTTTTGTTTATTATTTTTTAAACTAATATTGCGTGTATATATAGAATCATCTTAAACTCAATGAATTATCAGTTGGTGTAATAGGGCATGATTCAATATATAATAGGATTTATGTAGAAAATAATATGTTATAGAAGGATATAAAGTAAAAACACTTATTTTCATATATTAATCAATAAAATTTTAAAAAACATGCAATATATCTACGAAAAGTGTGACACTTACAGAAAAACAATTACAATATTTGAAATCCAGCCGCGAATCAAATGATTATTAGTAAAAGTTCTAAAAAAAAATAGGAAAGATATAAAAAAATAAAAAATATAATCTTTATCATATAAATGGGCAAATTCTTACTCCTGAGAAAAGTAACGTAAGACACTTTATACAGATAAACCAATTATCATTTGGAAATCTAGCTATGTGTAAAGGCTTATTTACAAAAATGTAGAAACTAAAAAATAAATAATAAAAAAAAAATTAAAAAATAAAAAATATTAATATAAAAATTAGGGGGCTTCTGGGAGGCCCGACGTGGGGAGAATCAGAGGGAGGGGACGTTTTTGCCTATTACACCCTCTGTAGGGAAGGCGTGAGAGGAACCCGCCCGCGAACATACTTATTACTAAATAACAAAGAGCGGTGATGGGTTCCAGAGACCCTCCCGGAGGGGGGAAATATAGTCCTATACCTCTTAGTTCGTTCCCCGGAAGGCCCGAAGACCCCCGACTCCTCGCCATCTTTGGCGGCTTTACCGCTTTGGGTATTCCTTTAGTTAAAAAAATAAAAAAAAAAAAAATTTTTGAAACTGACGGAGTCGTAAAACGTACTGGTCCTATATATTTTGTTGAATCAATGTCCCGTCCCCTTAAATTGAACTGTTAGGACAATATACTAGAAATACTATAAAGGAAAAAACAAAAAAAAATCAAAACTGCACGGAGTGTCGTAATACATAACAGGTCCTATATATATATATATATATATAGTAAGTAGTATATTATATAGTATTATATATAAGGCTATATATATATATATGTATGTGTAGTATGTATTATGACTAATAGTATATACTAGTTAAGACTTAGTATATTGTATCATACGTACGTATATATATATATATATATATATATATATATATATTATATATATAGTATATATATTATATATTGGTGCAATAGTTTTGCGCGGCGAATGAAAAAATTGCGTTCCTGGAACGAGTCATGTCAACAAAAGAAAGCAATCAAAAAAATCATGTTTGGAACCGAGGCAGAGAACCAACATTTTTAATTTTTTTTTAGATTCTCAGGAAATAAAAACCTAAATATCACACACAACACACACTCGTGAACCGCATAAAAAACGGCCATATATCTATCTATCTATCTATCTATCTATCTATTTATCTATCTTATGCTAATCTATCTAGTCTATATATCTTCTTATCTATCTATATCACACGCATTCAAAAACACACTAGTAACGCATAAAAAAGAGGCCATTGAGTATCTATCTTATCTATGCTATCTATCTATCTATCTATCCTATCTATCTATCTGTCAATCCTTTTGAATATATTATATATTATATATATGATTAATATAATATATATATATATATATATATTATATATATATATATATATATAAGTATAATATATATATATATATATATATAGTATATAATGAAAGGTTTAATAAAAAAAGATATGTAAAATATATATATTATATATATATATATATAGTTATAATTATATATATATATATATATATATATATATATATATATATATAATTATTAATATAGTATATATATATATATAGTGATATATAATATATATATATATATAACGTAAATACCATATATATAATATATATATTATTTATATATATTATAATATACTAGATATATATATAATATATATAGTATATAATATAATTATATATATATATTCTATATATTATATATGTGTGTGTGTTGGTATGTGTGTGTGTAGTCATGAAAGTATAATGTAGATAGAGAAGAGGTTATATGGTAGTGAGTGCATGAAGCCAGGCGGTTGTGAAAGTCATGTTTAGATGGTTGAACAACTGGAACAAGTGTCTGAATTTAAATATTTTAGGATATATGTTGGATGAAAAGAAAACGGATGAGGCAGAATGTAGCAGGAAACGTTGCTGCTGGCAATTAAATTCTGTTGGCGTGGTGAAGGTACAAGTCCTTGAGTGCGCCAGGGGTTTGCATTGAGAGTATTTTTGTTACCTGTGTTAATGTATAGTAGTTTATCTATGGTACTGGAATTAATATATGAAAGGTATATATATATGAATCTAAGGATTACAATATAGGGATACAATTCTTATCTGAGGACTGATGTTTATTGGTAATGTATAGTGATAGAAACGAGTAGTGAGGATTTTAAATAATGAGGAATGAAAACCATTTAGCTTAAGTTCCTATTTTAGTTGGTGTTTATAAGAACATGCCCTCCTGAGACGTTTAATTTTGAGAGAATAAATCTAGGGTGCATATTGGAGATGTGTTTTGGTTCAATTGAAGAGTGATACTATAAGGTGAATGAGTAAAATCGATAAGCGTTCAGCGAATATTGATCGCTGATTCAAAGTAGGATGATCCAATACAGGTTTGTGAAGTATGCACTAGAACCAGACCCGGCTTCGCGGGAGATCCAATCTGAGAAAAGCGAAACAAAAAACACGAAGTGATCGGTAGGAGAACACCGTCAGTAAAGGCGAGGAAAATAACCCCGCAGAAGGAGTTTATGCTTGAAATGTATTGCGATTTTATTTGGCAGATGGCGCAGAAAGAAACGACAAATATCATTACAGATTGGGGTGATATGCCTCTGAGGGAATATCGATGTAGCGACGAATTGTATTCTGCATGGTTGTGGGACTTTTGAGCCCTAGTAAAGCGCGTAATTTGAAAACTACCCCAATGTACATTTGACACGAGATCAACCAACAAGTGAAGGTCCCCTCAAACAGTTTTCGTGACAACCACCTCAACGCTGTGGAATTTTTCGGACAGTCGGAATCACTGAGAAGATTATCAATCACTGTTGGGGGACCTAATAAAAGGGGACGCTGAAAATAGCGAGTGACAAAACTTTCTTTCTTATGGACCTATTGCGAGTCATAGATCTTATTTCACATAATTCCTTTTCCGTTTCGAGGAGTGTTTTAAAAATGGCTTGTTCGACAACACTCACCATTCTTGATTATTCCCTTTATATAAATATCTCGCAATCCATGGAGGATTAATCCCTAGTAGTCACTATGAGGGATATAAATTCTGCTATAATATATAGTAGTTCACTACGATTTATATTATTACTTTATAACTATTATCTACAACTTTAATAATTCATCACTATATATGATTAGTTAACATTTATAGTTCGTTATATAATATATATATAATATATATAATAAGAGGACGCTATTATATATAATTAGGGATAAATAGTTATTACTATTTTAAAATGTTACTAAATAATAATTATCTATATGATGAGAAATTTTATAATAATAATATATAATACGCCACCTGAAGTTTTTTAAGTATATTCAGATAAAGTCAACATATATAATATATACATTATAATAACCTGTTATAATTATAATCATTGTTGATATATATATGATACAATGATATATACTTTATGAATAAGTATAAATATATATTATTACAATATATATATATATAATGAATAATTATATTACTTAGCAATACAGCTGCAGAAAGTCATAAACAAATTAGATTTTGAGGTCACTAATATATTTTTTTCCACAGGAATGTGAGGGTAGTTATTTTATTAATTAATAAATTTAAAAAATTAAAACAATTTTTTTTTTTCGTCTTTTTTTTCATTTTTAGTCCCGAAATGGGTCCATTTTCAACAGATTCCAAATTTGATATAAAAATCATTTTGCCCATGGACCGTTGAGAATTCGTTTTACTTTTAACAATTGGCCATGACTAAAACGTGACAATTATATATACTAATATATAGATATATATAATATAATATATATATATAATTATATATTATATATATATATATATATATTATAATATATATATATTGTAAATATATAATATATCATAATATTTTATTTATTTTATTTATTTATTATCTATATTATTTATTTTATGTTTTTCGTGTTTTATTTTTTTATTTATTTTTAATTTATTGATTATTTATTTATTATTTATTTACCCTTATATATATATATATATATTATTATATAATATATATATATATATATATATATATTATCATATATTATATTATATATATATATATACTTTAATATATCAATATATATATATATATAATTAGTAATATATATATGTGTATATATGATATATATAATATATAATATATATATATATTATCATATATAATATAATATATATATATATATATATATATATATATATATATATATATATTTATATCTAAATTTCTTTTACATTTAAAATATTTTAAAATTTTTGTTGTTCCAATACTTCATAGTATATATATATTTTTATATATAGTTTATATATTATATATATATATTTTACATTTTTTATATTATATATATATATATATATATATATATATATATATATATATATATATATATATATATATATATATATATATATATATATATGAGAAAATAATAAAACCAAAATGCTCAAATTAACAGTCAGGCTAAAGTTACTTCCTAAAATAATAATAAAAAAGTTATAATGTTATTATTATCATAGCAATGCCACTGCAGAAGTAAACCTAAAAATGGTCCCTTGTCTGCGCTGAAACCTGTTTTCTTTTGGAAGAAATAGAACAGTAATAAAAACTGTTTAAAATTCTAAAATCATTCACACTCTGTTTTCATATTTCCTTTGGATCATTTATGAATTTGGAGAGTAGAGTGAAGATCTTTTTAAATTAGGCTGATATATTAATTAGAATGTAGGGCTTTCACGTTGTAAACAATATATAAATAGTATCTCTACAAAACGGTTGTACTTCTCTTCCTTGTACATTTAAGGTTTTAGAGTTGAGAAGGCAATTCCATATCTCGAACAGGAAAAAATGATGAGAGCTGATGACATGATCATTATAATGTATTTTAAAAGGGATAGTGGTAAGGATCTTAGTGGGGGGTGAGGAACCAGAATTCCTTGAAATTGTATTCTACTGATATTGACACAAACTTTGTTCATTTTCAAAACCATCAAAGATGTAGTTGAAATGCTAAAATTTCCATTAATTTTGAAATCCCTTCAGGAACTATATATATATATATATATATATATATATATATATATATATATATATATATATATATATATAATATATAATATATATATATATATATATTATATATATAATATATATTATATCATATATATTATATATATATATTATATTATTATTATTATTATTATTATTATTATTATTATTATTATTATTATTATTATTATTATTATTATTTTATTATTATTATTATTTATTATTATTTAATTATTTATTATTTTATTTTTATTTTTATATTATTTTTTATTATTATATTTTCATTTTATTATATTATTATTATTAATTATTATTATATTATTATTATTTATTATTATTTTTTTTTTTTTTAAACTGTAATAGGAAATTGTCGAAAAGTTGAATTAATTTTATTTTCTATTCCTTCTTAGTTTTATTTATTTGAAACATTAACAGCGGTTATTAGCAGTATTTTTTATTTAAAAAATTCTAAATCCGCGGACCCTCGAGCAAAGCGAGAGGGGCATTGTCATCGTGCGAAGAACAGGCGATGGGGGAAAGAATGAATGATTAGAGGGGGGGGGGGGACCGGGTGAAGGGCTCATATTCCGATCAAAAGAATAAATAGATATAATATATACTATCAAATATCAATTTTATTGTAATGTATTATTAATTATTATTATTATTAATTATTATTACTACTATTGTTATTATTTATTATTTTATTATCATTATTATTATTTTATTAGTATTATATTATTATTTATGTGACGTATTATTATTAATTATGATATTATATATATATGAGTACTATATATACTATTAATAATATATCAATAGTAAATTATATATATTATATATATATTATATATTATATATATATAATAAGATGAAAAAAGGACATGTTATAAAGGGTATGAATCCCACTCTTTAAGACCATATTTTTCTACATTTATTTCTAATTACAAAAAAATTCGTATGCCGAATATGTTAGTTCGTAGAAAAGTAAATGTATACCCGGGCGCCGAAATACCCAGTAGTGTCATTATGTAGTTATATATATACTATAAATATATATATATATATATAATTTATATATATATATATGATATATATATATATATAATATATATATATATAATATATATATATATAATATATATATATATATATAGTGGTTTGATTTACTGAATTAGTCGCACAACGAAAGTTAAGGTAATGAACTAAAATATTTTGAGAAATTTATTTTTCGTAAACCCTTTTTTTGGTAGAGGGATATACACAGGTATATTCTTTGCCTTTCTTGATTAAAATAAACGTATTTAGTAATAATCGGATTTTTTTATTCTTCTTTTTTTTTGCGGTGGAATTGGGCATCATACTCTTTTAGTTGCTTCACACTAATTTATATATAAGGTTATAAGGGCTTATTTTGAGTTTTTTTTTATGTTTATATCAGCAGTTTGTTTTTTATTATTTGGGTATCGATATAGGGTGTTTTTATTGTTTAGTTAATTGATATTATATGATAATTATATTTTTATTATTTTATCTTTTGGTATTTTCATATATATATAATATGTTATATAACATATATTTTATCTTATAATTTATTTTGTATTTTATTGATTATTTTTTATAATTTAGTGTTGTAGTTGTATATATTTATAATTAATATATTATAGTTTTTATTGTTTTATGTGCTTTATCATTTCATTATTATTTAGTATTAATTTTTTATTTATATTGGTTATTTGATAAACACCAACTATCCGGTTTTTTATTTGCAAGCCGGTGGATGTGTGTACCTCGAATTCAGTATCGGTTTTGGTCAGAGAGAAAACGTTGAATCAGTAGTGTGATACAGAGGTAGTTACTGAAAGAAATAACATTTTTTGAGTAGATTCATCCTGGTAAAAATGTTAGTTAGGAAAGATGTAAAACAAAATAGTAATCATATATAAAAAGTATAGATTAAAATAAAAGATAGTGTGGCTGTTATATTTGTGGGTGGTAATAGTTCATGGATGCGAAAGGTGTACATTAAAAATATATATTATAATATATAGTATACTATTATTTAATGTATTAGATTTGTAATTAATATGTGTTAGCGTATTTTTATTCTTGTTAAAAGCTGTCATATACTTTTCATATATATTAAATATATAATATCAGTTAGATTTAATGTTATACTTTCTTAGTAATATATTATCATATGAGGAATTATCAAGTCATTGTTCCTTTTTATCTACTAGTTTATTATCTGTAATACATTATTCTTTATTTAATTTGCGTATTATCTACATCTGGTTGGTTTAATAGGATAAATTACAAACGATTTACTGCTTACACCGGCAATATGTACGCTGCGGAATCTCGCAAGGCTCGACGGGCCATACATCAAGGGGGGGGATCGTTCTTACTCCACTGACTCAGCACCGTACGAACGGGAGGGGCCGGGACGGAACCGTGACAATCACATCACAAATACCAAAGGCGGGGGTTTCCCGGAGACCCTCCCCGGATGGGGGGGGGGAAATTTAGTCCTACCCCGTAGTTTCCCCGGAAGGCCGAGAGACCCCGACTCTGCCATCGGTGCGGTATACCCTTGGGGTTATTCTTTAGTAAAAAAAAAAAAAGCAAAATTTCAATTGATTACGTTTCTAAGCATATTAACTCGAGGAAACCCTAAATTTTCTTTATATTTTTCTTGCAATCTTATTACATAATTATTAACAATAATTTTTTATTTTTTTTCTATTTTTTTTTTTAACAATTTTTCCTATCCTATAAATTTACCAGGATTTCTTTATGGTTCTTCTTTTATAATCCTTATTCCTAATTCTTTTTGCACTACTTTGTTACTCGCTACAGTACGTGTGGTGAGGTGTTCTCTACAATTTAATTATGCCGATTTCCAGGGTTTCCAATGTTTGTTCGTGCGGTTCACCTTCTCACCCAACTAGCCATATTTGATATAAAGTACGTGTTTGTAGTTCTTCCACTCCTCTTTCTTTATTTTTTCGTTTTTTTCTTGTTTTTTTTTTTTAGGTTTTCTTTCCAACTCTTTTTTTAATCTTTATTTCCAAATTGATATTAGGCTATTCTGAATTGAGGTTTTCTCGTGTTTCATATTTTTAACATCTTGATCTTCTTTCTCATTTTTATCACTTTACGGATGGCAGGTCGAGCGTCTGCACTAAAAAATCTTTTTCCACCTTGACAGTAAACATCATCTCCCTTTAATCTGCAGTGCTTTTTTCTAAGATTCCAGCAGAATATTTACGCCTGGCAGCTTTGTTATTTTCTGAGCCTCATATTGCTTAGTGGTTTTATTTGTTGTACCTTTCCTTGCTATTGTAAGTTTTGTTGAGATATGAGCTGCGATTCAATATTTGGGCTCCCTATTTTTACAATGGATCTCCTACCTCTGCTCTCAACTAGGTGCCTACTCACTGGCAATATGGTTCCATCTGTTTGCCTTGTGCTAATTTGCACTACCCTAGCGGCGGTGTAAACACGCCTGGTGCGCACATTGACCTGCTGTCTCTTTCGATTGGTCTAATCCAAATCCTTTCAATCTACACCCTACTCATTCTATATCACTTTTGGGGTTCTCTACAAACGTTTCATGATTTGCTCTTGTTTATCTACAATAAGTTCAACTTTCTTCACACTAAGGTACTAATTGATCATCTTGCATTCATCTCTATTTATCTACTTTGTTCGCTCTTCTTTTACGTTGTCTGAAGTCTGAGCAGAATAAAATATAATCATCAATTCTCAGTATTTCTTTTTTTTCTCATTATTATTTTTCTAAATATTACTAGTTTTCTTTTTTCTTTTTTTTTACTCCTTTTTTATCAAGTTCTTTTTCTTTCTATTTTATTATAATGTGTTCTTTAAAACAAATATTTAGATTTATTAATCGTTTGTTCATTCTAATTGTGTTTACCATTTTATTTTCTAGTTTCATTGTTCGTCGACACTATCAGTCGTTTCTATTGATTATTTGCTATTTCGTGACATTTTTACCATGATACGTCATTTTTCATTAGTGTTTTTCTTTTATATTGTTTATTTATTACTTATAGTTTTGATATTTCTAGACTGGTCGAAGGAAAACTTTTCAACAAACATCTCTGGTTTGATTCATATAGGTTCTTCCACATATTATTGATAAATATAAATTATTAATTAGTGGATAATACCAACATATATACTAGATAATCCGTTTTCCAAAAAATTCTAATTTATTTGCGCTCTAATAACAACTTCAACTCGCCTGAGTCAGTTTTTTATAATGTTGAAGATAAGATCGGTATAAGAATCTGGACAAATATGTGATATATATGTATTATTACATTTTACCGTTTCATACTTGCATTTATATTAATATAAGTAATTGTATGTCTATTATATATATATATATTAATAATATCTATTAATATTTGTCCTTTAAAACCCTCTTACAGCTAACACATTATTTTTTTTAAATTTTTACCCTAAGCCTCTTTTTTCCAACTTTTCACTTATGATTAGGTATACCTCATTACTTAGCACCAAGCCTCACCCTGCCTATCCTCACACTATATATTTTCATATAATAATATAATATATTATATATATATTTATATTAGACCGCCATACTAACCTATACGCAGTATATTGACAAAGCCTAACATATAAATATCCTATTTTGGCTCATATGTTGGAAATGCTACAGGGCTCTCGTACATAGATTATTGTATATATGACGTTGTCAAGTAGTAGTACGTGTGCTGGTTATGACGGTATGGTGTGGCTAGGTTACCTTATGTACGTGTGGTGCATTCTGACCCGTGAGCCTTATGTGAGCGTTAATTTAGTTGATTAGTCAGTCTTCCCTGTACGGGTTAATGTTGTTCTATATTATAAATGTGTCACTTTATTAGATTACGTCGATTTGGTACTGGTAATAAGTGATTTAGCTTATGATTTCATTAGTGTTTCACAGGTATCTGGTACATACTTTAACGGAGTAGCGTTAGTGTTGGTTGGAAACCGATTCTTTATTTATCGTAGGCATGCTAGTTTTAGTAGAAGTTGTGTGGTGCGAAGTACAGGGGTACTGAAGCGCATTGAGGTTCGTCCTTTGAGCTTCATTAGGTGATGTGGGAATTGTTTGTCTTAGTTCGGCACTATATATGGCCTTGCTACGAGGTGTGTTTGATCTAGTGGTGTGAGGAGTTGAGTATGGCGAGAATGCCGGGAGAACTTGGCGACCAATAATAAATAAGCAAGAATGCGCATTTGTGAGTTAGTTTAGAAGTAACTGTCTTTAAATAGAAAGGATTGTATGTGTGTGAATGTGGAGTTTGTTCCCAGATAGAGCGTTGCGAAAGGTGCTTGGGCGTGACTGGGTTCAACAAGCGTGTGTCTTAATTGGAGTAGATGGCTATATTTGTGTATGGCGAGCGTTGAAGCTTGTGGACAGGGCATGATTCCTTCCGTCCCCGCGTTGGAGATAACCGCACTGTCGTAACAGTGTTTAGGTCCGTGCAGTCCATAGACCCATAAAACAGGTTAACTGTCGTATCTGGTGAAGTGGCGCCGAGTTTCCTGGGTCTGCACGGGGCGGTAAGGTGGGCTTTTTGTGAACTTGCTATACTTTCTTTCTCCTTTTTTGTTCTTGGGTGTTTCTCTGATCAACGCGACTTGCCTTTTTCCTTCTACGTGCTTAGGGGGCAGCGCTGGAATATTCATTATTATCTATGATATCTCTATAATTAATTATTTTTTGGATCTCAAACTAATAAATCAAAATTTTTGTGGCTCGAGTTGCTCGTAACTTACTTCCTGTTAATTCACTATACTAAATAAATATTAATTGATAGCTTCACTTTCTTTTCAGTTTATCTCTTTCAATTTTCAACCGAAGGCAAAACCACAAACCAGTCTTTACCTATAATATATATATCTATATATATATATATAATATTACTCATTATAATATATTATATATATACTTATATTATATATATATATATATATATATATAATATTAATATCTATATATTATATATATATATATATATATATATATATTATATATATTATATATATAATTGTATATATATTATCAGCCCCCGAAAGCAACATGCATGTACAAAAACTATATAGCTAGCAGAAAATAAAATAAATTTTATTAATCATGAGACATCATTTTAATCCATGAAATTAAAAAAAAAAAAATAACGCTTTTTGAAAATTTAAAAATTGTTAAAAATGTTTGGAAAATCTGTATGATATGATTCATTTTTTGAGAAGAACGAGGAGCTCCATCACACGAGGGAAGTCAAATTGCCGAATCGTCGATTTTTTTTCACTAAATAAGTATCCCACATGGTAACCACCAAAGTGGACAGAGTTCGGAGTTTCTTCCTTCTGCCTAGCCGGGGGACACGGGGGGAACCGCTCCTGTTCTCCGCTCGGCTCGAATCCGCCTAAAAAGGAAATAAAAAAGAAAATTAACATTTTCTCCAGGGCATAATAAAAAAAACAACAATATTTTGGTAGGGGTCTTGTTGCATCGTAATACTTGCGTACTGCAGAAAGGAAGGTTTAGAGAGAGTACGCTGCCAGCCCTAAGATTATACTAATATGTAAGGTGTTATTCATAAATAATCTGAATAATAATTTTTTTTTGTTTCATATCGATGAAATTGCTGTGCTGAAATCCAAAGAAA
>JABUQX010087266.1:62500-85295 GCA_015478945.1 Trachelipus rathkii
ACTTTCGCTTTACTGCTTTAACTTTCTTAAAGTTTAAATTAGTTTTCTTTTATATTTTTTATTTTTGTTTTATTACTTTTATTTATTATTTCTATTTTTATTTTTGTTTTAATACTTTTTTATTTTTAATTTGTAATGTAGGAATAAACACACAAGAGTTTCTGTTATATAAACATTTTATTTTAATAAAAATTGTACGAAATTTTTATTAAAACATATATTTTACTGCTTTACAACATTAAAATTAAACTCATTATTCATTATCTACTTGAAGAGTATGGATGTGGAGAAATTACCGTTCCGAAGTCCCGCTTACATGCCTGTAGCTGGTTCCGACAGGATGTTGGTAAAACCTTCTATTATTAAAATATTTTAAAGGAAATGGAGATTTTGAACAAACCCCTGTAAAAATAATATGGTGATATAATGTTTATCAGGAAAAATTAAAGAAATAAGAGTGATTCAATTTCATGAAGGCATATACGATATTAGATCGCTGGACAATATACAAGGTGACACAAAATTATTGTTTTAGATGATTTAATGCACAAATGGAATTTGGAATAGCAGAAGCGTTCACAGTTTATTCCCACCATCTAAATATCTCTGTGTTTTTCATAACACAGAATATTTTTCATCAAAGCAAGCATATTCGAAGTGTTTCTTTAAACACACAGGTATTTACTGTTGTTTTGGACAGAGAAGAGACATGAGTCAAATTAATGTAATGGCAACTCAAATGTTTCCTCTTCAAAGGAAAGAGTTCTTAAAAGTATATAAAGAGGTTACTTCGATCCCCCACGGGTATTTGATGTGTGAACTTCACCCCAAAAAACACGCACAGAGTGTTGCTCCGTACCAACATTCTCCCCTATGAGATAGAAACTGTTATACATACCTGAATAATGAGTGCTCTAGTTGCAAAGTATTTACCTCTTATAAAAAAATTTTAAAAAGCCTGAAACCTTCTGAAAAACGTAAACTAATTTGTGAGGATGAGAAATTCATCCAGTGTGTATGTTGAAGTCTGTTTAAATTCTTATAAAAAGGAAATGTTCCTTAACAAACCTCAGAAGGTAAAGCTACGCCGTTTATAGAAACATCATTAAAAAAACTCTCCCTCAACATAAAAAATCTGAAAAAACTAAAAAAGAAGTTACTACAGAGAGAAGGAGGGTCTTCCTACCATTACTCTTCTCGTGTTATAGCTCCCACTGATTATCTAAGTGGTGTCCCGTAATGAAGGAAGGTCTTGCTGTACTTCCATATAACTGGAGCTATGAGAAAATGAGTATAATAATACCCGCATCTGTACAGAATTCAGTTCCTCAAAAGTTTCATCATTCACAATCCCAATATGGCCAGTTATTGCCCCACCATGCGCAAAATCCACAATACAGTTTCATCATTCACAACCCCCATATACGCAGATATTACAGCCCCAATGCATTGACATTACATCCTCTTTCACATCAGCAACAACAGGATGCACCAACAGAATTCCTTATATGTGAACGATTCATTACGCTTTTCCAGCAGCCTCTTACCTCCAAGCTTATATGATCCTAAAGTGGATCAAGATAACAAATTACGAGAAAGAAGTGTACAGAATATTAATTTCAGACATTAACATCCATGAGAACGCCTCTTTTACCAAGATGCCATACAAAAATTGATAGATTTCTTAAAGACTTGCACCTACACCCACCTTACGTACACCGGTAACCGATGATGAAGATATACCTAATGAAGTAAAAATTGAAGTTGAAATGAAGATAAAATTTAAAAATATCCTAGAGGAGAGGTTACCTATTAGAGTGTATAATTTAGTATACTTAGTTATATTAATATTTTAAAAGACCCCAATAACTTTGGAATGAAGCCGGACAGATTCGTAAATTGATGATGATAATAGTTAAAGGCTCAAATATTGTGGATTTTGATAGCTCGACTAGTTCTCAAAAAGAAAGGCCCTGTAAAAGGATGGAATGATATCAAACAAGAACTTCAGAACTATTAATTTTCCCCGAAGTTTAATCTTAAATACAAGCCGATTAGCAGACTTAGATAATATCCCCGTACGCCAAGACCTGATTCAAGTCCATCAGGCACTTCTTACGCATCAGATAAATTTAAAGGTGTTACCAGAGGAAGAAAAAGAAAAACACCTTATAATAGGCTTAGTTGGATTTAAATCGTAAATATGTATTATCATATATATTTAGTTGTAATGTTTGCTGTATAAATAAAAGTATTTAAATCTTTTTCTCTTTCTTTTTCCCTTGTGACCTAAATATCACATTTTTGTGACAAAATATATATATATTATATATATATATATACTTATTATACATATATATATATATATAATTATATATAGTATATATATATATATATATATATATATATAATACTATATTATTTATAATATATAGATATATATATAATATAACGCTTACACTGTGTCAGTAGACAACAGTGCGAGGCGAAGGAGGTTAGTTGATAAGTATTACTTCAAACTGAGAAAACCAAATAGTTTGGGGGTTTCACTAGGTTGCTTTAATGTTTCCTAATATGAGAAAAAAAGAGTTAAAGCATATTTGGAGCGGTGAAGAGGCATTTTACTCTACATAACACGTGTAAGAAAAAAATTTCCTACACGGAAAACCATAATCTCCGCAGCTCGATAGCGTTTGGCAGTTAGATTTATCGGAAATGATTAAATACAGCTCTTATAATGAAGGATTTCAATACATACTTTTTTACAATTGACGTAATACTCTAGGATACTTGTGGTGAGGCCAATTAAAAGAGATAAAAGGACTCACGCTACAGTTACCGAGTGCAGTATTGAAATTATTAGAGGATGCAGAGGAGAACACCTAAATCATTTTTGGACGAGATCAGGAATGGAATTCAAGGGGCGAGAGTTTCAGGAGATTGCTCTCGGAGTATTGGTATAAAGCTATTACAATACATTATTCCGTAAACAAACGGCAATATTGGAAAGAGTCCAACGTACTATTAAAGAAAGCATGCATAGGTATTTACTAAAATGAAATACTTTTAAATATATTGATTTACTGGACGATCTAGCTTATTCTTATAACAGTCGTCTTTACCATAAACTATAAAGTCAAACCTCCTTTAGAGATGTCAAAAACCTAGAGGACGTATGGCTCATATGGATGAAAAAGAAAACAAAAATAAAAGTTAAATCAGGAATAAAGGTAAACGATTATGTAATAGTTTCTCGAACAGAAGAAAAGGTTTTTAGAAAAAGGATATGAATCCGGTTGGACTACGGAAGTTTTTAAAATTCCCACAATATCCATCCATTCAGTCGTGATAGTTTAAAGTTATATTATCTGAAAGACTTTAGAATGGTACACAAAAATAAAAGGGGGATTTTATAAACAGGAAATGCAAAAAGTAAAGTTCAATCCTGTAACTCATGAATATTAAAATTTGAAAAAATATTTTACAACAGAGAGGAAAAGGAAAAAATAAGCAGTTACTTTTGAAATGGATGGATATCTGCCAAGTTTAATACTTATATAAAAGCAGGTGAAGTTAAGAATCATTAATCAGTTGTCATTATAATCATGGAGAGTGTAGATCACTTTTATATAACTCTCTGCCTTCTTCAGCCTCCTTGGATTTACATCCTGATAATAAACTCTCGGATTTTACAACTGTGCTAATGAATCCTATACAACTTGAAAGAGAGGCATACGAAGTAGGATTATGTGAAATGATATTAAATACGGACATAGAAAATTTACCTCCCAATCTATTCTGGATGTTGGTGTACAGAAGTGTAGAATGTGTTGAAACTATATTACAAGTGAAAGATACGCGTGATCTGCCTAGGTCCAGGATTGCTACAAAAGAATACTTCTTTGAAGAATTTACTTTGCGGAGGTCATATTTTAAATCGGTGCCTGCTATTTTTAGTCATTTAAACGATCTCTTTGATATGAGTATTATGTGTAAGGACTTGGTATACAAAACTAAAATGCTTACCTATGAAGATAAAGTAATAATATCTTTAAGTTCAAAAGTAAATGTAAAACCTACGAGACCGTGACATGTTTTTTCTCAGACGTTCGCAATGGCAACGTAAACATATTCGTAAACGTGATGCTGAGTTGGATATACTTCATGATATCCCTACTATGTTGAAGAGGGTTATACTGTCTGTGGAGAATAAACGCATGACTCCACATGAACTAAAAGATGAAGCAGATCGAGTTACTGCATTATACATGTACCCCATCGGAGATGCTAATTCATCCAGGTATGGCTTATGTATATACAAATATAATTTGAGTATCAATATGTAGTAATACTTAAAGGCTCCTTTATTAAAGAGTAGTAATATTTTCCCAAAAGAGTAAAAGTATTAACATTCCCTAATGGTTCATTATCTACCTCTGAATAGATCAAATTTTTGACTCTTGTACGCGTGCAATATAAAAGATGTAGAACGGAACATCCTTTTCCCTTTACACAGCGGTGCATTGTTATGCAAAGTCATATTAGAAAGAAACAGATTGCAGTTATTACAGCATAATGGAATATATATATAAGAGGTTAGTCATCAAGATATATTTTTCATTCAATTAACATTCTACTCTTCACAGTGTTAAAGATAGTATAGAAAAGATACCCTGCTAAAAATGGACGATTAAGAGAAGGGTATTCAGAGGCGAAACAAAAATGCAGAGGGAGGTATGGCCTTAGGTGGATTTTTTGCCAAAGCTTAGAGAAGTGCAAGGCCTTTTACTTCAGGAAAGCGGGGAAACAAGGTACCAAAAAGCTATAACGAACCAGGCTTGCATACTATTCAAGATATTGCTGCCAGGAAAATAAATACCTCGTAACTAGAACAATTAAAAAGATTCGTATAGACCAGATTAGTTCAGAGAGATCTGTTGACGATGATGTTAAGCATCAAGTTAAAAATAAGGAGTAAATGTGCAGGACAAGGTCTTGACGGGAACAGAAAATTGTCAATAAAGACAAAAAAGGACTAAAGCGGAAAAAACCTCTAAAGTATAAAAATGATATTGAGTATTTGCATATATTAATTAACTAACGAATAACTTATATTAATACAGAAGGTGGATATAATAAGTTATAAGTTTTACATAGAAAATAGTTCACATATACGAACCGGTAGCTCGAACACATGCAAGATGCATTTCCTTCATCCCTTTCTTTAGTCCTGATAGCTGAAAAGAGTATGAATTGGATCTCTTTCTCAAATAAGACACCCTTACACTAGATTAGCGTTTTAGCCTGAAGCGTCCAAACATTATCCAGTATTAATCCTCCAATATCCAATTACCAATAACAGAAAAATGATCTCTAGTGAAGTTTCAATATTCCAGGAATACTTAACGTTGATTCAATACCTAGACCTCCTCTAAGAGAAAGTGTATTTATATGTAAAAATATAACAGAAAAGTTGACAAAAAACACTGATAAGTTAACAGATGCTTTCACTACGGGCGATGATACCAATTATAGTATATACCAGAATTCAAAATTTACTGTATAACAAAATAATAAAAATACTAATTATATATACATGTTGTCTCCAACAGGTTGGAAGGTCTATCTTAAACGGAAACAATTCAAACTAGGGGCAGGCAATAAACAGCAGAGCACTAATTATCCTAATAGAAAGCATGAATATAGAACATTGTTAAATTATTCAGACGATGCTAAACAATCTCACTCAAATCATGTGGTTTTTACAGTTTCAAAGATGAAGCCTGCACATATGAGACATAAAGCAATGCTAGGGTCATAAATAAATACTTTATGAATTTTACCGGTCAGATTAATGCGATTGTCACTCTTCTCTTACCAAGGTTGGGATATAGAATGGACCAGTATTTCTTACCATCTGTAGATACTAGAAACATTTTATCACGTCAAATCCTAAATGCTCTTAAAATAAAAAGTAAACCTGCTGTTACAGCTGTATTTCCAGAACCTGTTTTTTCAAAACGTTGGAGGAGCTAAATATCTGGCTATGTCAGCAAAAGGCAAGATGAAATTAATCACCACAGCGTCATTTGGAAATTGAAAATCGCTTCTGGAATAACTACTAGGCCAAAGTACCCCTATTATCCTCATGAGAGTTGAAACCAAGATACACAGGTGCTTAATTAACACTCAGAGGGATTATTCGAGCTATCAAGTATCCCTAAACCATTTGTGAACAGGCCGGGAAACATTCTCACCAAGCATCAGAAAATCCACAGATACATAATAGCTGAATTCGTCATGTGCGAAACATTGACCGCATTACGTACTGAGGAATATCTATAGCTCATCAGTCAAAAAATCAGCCCATAATACTACTTCACACCTTTCGGTACTTAGAGTAATCAGTTTTTACCAAGTGAAGTTGGCTGGACTGCGCCTCGCGGACCCAGTGAATTTAAATGAAATGGTTAATACAACGGGACCTATCTCTCGATGTACTCGAACCAATTTTTACGACTTGAATAGCCCAATCACCTGTATTCATGTAATGATAAGTGGCGACAGCTAAATCTTGAAGAGATACGCAAAGAATAGTAATTTATACGCCTATGGATCTCACAGCTGACCTTTCACGCTCTTGTTAATGCCTACGATCATTTAAACATTTTGAAGAAAGCGTACCCAGCGACTTACAATTCCTCTCTTTGGATCGATTTCTACCAAATCCACCATCACTAGTAGTGGTCTATTCTTGAGCAATCCTCTAAACTCATGTGAAATTGAACAGAGTACTTGCAACAGTACTTTTTGGAAATTATTTAAAGATTGAATGAAGAGGATAATAAAATCAGGTGTTTCAAAAATGAACCTCCGCTTTTTACGGGTGTGTTCGCTCAATTAACGAAATAAAACTCTGTAAAGTTGGAAGGATACATTGCGCTCATCATTCAATACATTGCCTCGTCACATCACCTCAACAGGACACTTGGATTTCCGTTTATAGAGTAAAAAACGATACTGTTCACATAATTGATTCTTTGAACTAAAAATCTTATATTGAATAATCATTATATTACCTTATTTTAAAATATAATTTATGCGTGAAAGCTGTGTAAAAACTATGTCTTTACCCTGTTCAACCCTTATATTCTAATTCTTGTGGAGCTCTATTGTATTTATTGTCATTATATGCGTCTTCTTTAAAATAAATGTCATGTTCATAATTAACCTTGTAAATCATATATTTTGATGCCCTAAAATGTTGTAAGTCAATGTTCTTTAATAAGGTTTCTGATTCTTCATTTAATTGCTTTAAAATTTTAATGACCTATTTATATTTTTGACAACTCGAATATCTTAAAAAGTATTATATAAAATTCGTGCTCACAATTTTGAGTAAAATAAAATAGTTATATTATAACAGAAACTCTGGTGTTTTTATTCTTACATACAAAATTAAAAAATTAAAAAAAAGTATTAAAACAATTGTTGCAATTAGAATTACTGATAAAAAAAATAAAAAGGTGCAAAAAATATAAGAAAACAATGTAATGGTTTCCAAAATGTCATCATTTTCTCGCGTCATCACAAAGTTAAAGCAGTAAACGCAGAAAGTTAAAGCCAGTTAATAGAAATGAGAGTATAAAGAAGTAAAAGCAGTTAAAGCTGACAGTATAACAACACGAAAGTAAATCTCAAGAGTTCAACACACACCTTTAAAGCCAGAGAGATTAAATTTCAGGAAAGCAGTGAAAGGTACAGATACATTATTTAAAAAGTTAAACTAAGTAAAGCAGAAAGTTAAAGCAGAAAAAACATGAGTTCTAAAGCAAAGTTAAAAGCAGTGTAAAACAAATTGATAGATAATACTAATCCCTTAAAAGCGTTAAACACCATCTATTTGATTTACTGATTTACTGCTTTATAATGTTATGTAAATGTTAATAAATATATGAAGTTAAAGCAGTAAAAATATTAACATGATGAGGTTTTAAAATGCAGTTAAAAGCTGAAAGATTATTAAAGTCAAGTATAAAGCCAGAGTGTTATTAATAGCAAGATAATAGCAGTAATAATACAATATAAAGCTATTAATAATATCCCCTAGTGAGGTATTTAGGTCAATATAAAATCATTACCCTCTTATATATTTAGATATTTAACTGATATTACTTAGATCTCTATATAAGGTAAATAATAGTATAATTATAAATATATATATAATATAAAAAAATAATTAAATATATATGTAATATATTATAATATTATAATATAATAGTATATTAATAAATATAATTAAATTATTACTGATAAACTATAAATAGAGAGTAGTTAATAAAATGATATGACTCATAGTATATTAAATAGTATTGAAAAAGAATTAAATTATATTTATGTATAATTATATAGTTTACATATTAATTATCAAATAAATTTCGTTTCATGCAGATTAAGAATATATTTTTGAGCGATCTTGACGGTAATATAGTCAAACGCATTCTTGCTCTAGGTTATACTCGTAGCTTAGTGATAAGAAACGTGCTACCTCGTACGTTGACGCCAGCTATGAGAGGTAAATGAGTCACCGAGCATCTCTCAAACTTAGACGACTCTGGCGAGACGCTGGTCTTCATACTCCGGAGCGTATTAGGCGGCAATTAGTGAGTGCGTTGAGCGTCTATCCTGTAGGGGCAAAAAATAGAATTAATAACTAATTTGACTTCGAACACGCTTGGGTGCAGCTGTGTATTGAGTTAGGGAATAGACACTGATTGCGTACAACTTGTTACTCGCTTAAATCTCATGTTGGACCCCTCGTATTTACCCTCACGTGTGCAGCCTAGGCGGGATACAATGACACGTTAACAGATCTAGTATAAGTTAATATAATATACAAATCCATTAGCGACCTGCCTGGGTCGCTACTGACGGCGAAGACGTGTCATTCTGTCCTGGTTAGGGGTACTGATCCTGACGAGAACTACGCGTGAACTACGAACCGACTCTGATATTAACTGTTTGCTACGCAGTACAAACCTTCTCAATACATAGTGCTAATCTCTTTATATGAATAATTATTATTCAGCTTCAGTGGTGAGAGTTATAGAATGTGTAGAAATAATAACTATATAAACTCAAGTATTATAAGAATGCTCATATCTAGATCAATCTTTTGTAGATCCGTGAACACTCTAAGTTCAATATATATACATAACAATAAATTATGAAATCCTTACAATACCAATTATTACCTAGGTGTAGTCACCCAATATATTAGGCTATATTCTATTAGGCTTCTATGGTAGGAGTATACTTAGTGAGAAAAGGTCTTAGAATTAATAAAACGTTGAGTGAGCACGTACCTATCTAGTTAGGTAACTAAATGTATAAGGTTACACTACACTATTAATACGGCGAGCTAGATATATGACACTTGATACTATATCTCTGTTATTCTGGAGACAAGCGTCACATCGTCAGCTCCAGATAATACGCGACTAAAAGTGTGGAACAACTTACAGACATATGCGCCATCCAACTACTAAGACACTTGGCAATCGGCACATATCACCTTTGTGAATCTCTCCATCTTCATATCTATACGTGCAATAATAAATTTATCCTATGACATACTTAGAAGCGACAATTTTCTAGTTTGAAGAAGACGCTTCACTGACTAAGAACTCCAGCATAATCTTTAACCAAGTGGTCTCTTGGCACCCGCAAGAGAGGAGTGCCGCATCAAAAAGCTCATCCTGGTACAGACGACTGTGGTGAATAACCCGGCGGAGAACTAAGATACGTAAACTAATCATAAATGAATATAAATAATTGAGAATCAAGGATTATAGAGTGGACTCAAATAATTATATCATATTGTGAGTCAAACAACAATGGCTCAAGACTGTTATAAATAAATTTAAATAATAATACGATCAACTCCACATAAATACTAATAATATGAATACGAGTCCGATAAGAATGAACTACAATACACCTAAGAGAGAGGAACATGAGGTAAAATAGAACTAGGTCGCGTCGGTGTGTGTGTCAAAAGGCTCGTCCGTGTGGGTACCGCGAAATAGATGAGCCGAATAGGTAGGAAGGTGACAATGACGTACCTCCAACTGGTGAGAGAATATGAGGGCCAGAGGTGGTGTGTATACGTAGATGCAATTATCATAGTTTGTAATAATCGTAAATGAAAGTCAAGCTACAGATATAGGTTTTGATAAATGTATAGTGCTCATAGTGAATCCGTGATGTTTAATGTGTGATCACATTAAGATCGTTAATGCTGGAGTATTAAGTGTGATGGAGTAGTGGAGGCGCTGTGTGTGTGTGATAGTGTCTGGATATGTTGTGAGATGTATGATGGATAGTGTGTGATGTGTGGTCGTGTGTGATTAGAGAGATGATAGTGTAGAGTGTGTGTTGTGTAATGTGATTGGATGTTTAAAAATCAATTGGAGGTGAAGATTTAAAGTAGATATGGGATTAATCGGAATTGATTATGTGTAATAATGTAAAAGTGTGAAGTTAGTGGGGCTGTTGGATGTAAAGGAGATTAGGTTGATATGTATAATAGGTGTGTAGAGTGTGTAGTATTATTTTGTAGTTGATTTGAATGTGTGTGGTTATTATATTAGTGTATAGTATATGAGGATAGTTATTTATTAAGAGTTGTGCGAGAACGGCTTTACAGATGCACCAATAAGGGCATAATAAGTGATCAAGTATTAATGTTAGCGGCTGCTTGCAAGTAATTCAGTTGGAGTTAATGTTGAACAGAGTTTGTTAAGTTAAATTTACCTGATAATAATAGTTATTTAAGAGGTCTATAGGTTAATTAAATGCATTAAATTAAGTAGAGGAAAGCTCTGGTTATGTTAAGCAGTTGCAAAATGATTATTAAAAATTGTAATTGGTGGAGTACTGTTGCGCACTTAACATTAGAAATGGAAGTAAGTCATAAATGTACTGTTACTACAACAGTTAGGAGGAGAAGATAGGAATATAATATGTGGACGAGAGGTGAGTTGGAAGATAAGCAAAAGGGAATATTATGAAAGCTAAAAAGGAAGTGCGTAGTTGAATTATGTGCTAAACTAAAAAGACCAAAATGTTATGAGTGATGTCACAAAGATAGTAAGGTATTCTGTGTAATAGTGATCTAAGTGTACTCTAAGAGAGGATCTACTTCATATAGAAAAGTGTTGGTCATAAAGAGCAATAATCTAATAAGATGCGGTGTTATACAAGATACATCGAAAAAAATGTAGGGCTAGTCCACCACTAAAGGATAATGAGTCAGAGATTTAGTGATGATAGTATGGGAATATGGATGCTGGGCCTAAATAAATTGACTTACATCAAAAGAGCGCAGAAGAGGAATAGGTAAGTTCTATTCTGTGTAAGGTATAAACGAGAAAGATAGTTAACATATTGAGTATAATATAGGCGGAAATTCTTGTTGGAGTGGGTGTGTGTCATAATAATTGTAAGCCCATTCGGCAGACAAGGGTGAGTGGCCAAAATATTACCGGTGACTCAAAATCTTTCATGGAAGAGCTAAAGAGTAAGCGAGGAGATTATACATTCTATACCTGTGTCAGGCTCGCCATAACTATACTCGTGAGACCCCTCGCGCTATGCTACAAAGAGAGAGCGTACCGCTCCAACAAATATTTCCTCCGTGCTCGCGTGATCATATATAAGCGCTCTACCCTATTGCGTGGGTGCGCCTCATAGACTTTGCACAGAATGAGCTTCACGATGGGCGCGACTCAACATCAGTATCAAACTGTGTTGCTATATAAACTAGTATGCTCCGGTAAATCTTCACAAGGCGTTATACACTCCTAAGAGTTCTTACCCAGCATATGGGTCACTCACATATTACAACACATATTGATACCCCACCACTCGTCTGATATAAACTACAACTGTGAATTCGCACGAGCGTGCTATCTGATATCCTTCTCATATTCAGATGAGCGACACGCGATAGACTGCAATATCGCAATACCAGCTTCTATGGTCGCTAATCTCTCTCATTCGCAAGTGGTGTGCTCTCATATCAACACTACGCTGAGACTCCTCACTCACATATCACTATTTAGCGCGTGTCGCATCATATTAAAAATCTTACTCTCTATCTCATACCATCCATTTGAAAGCGGCTTCTCTCAAAATATAACTCATGATCTGAACATGATTGTTCATATCATAATAATATTTACTGGTTATATCTACATTCTCATATAGATAAATCTATGGGTTTTCTCAATATACATACATACGTGACTCATATATCTCACCATCACTGTAATGGACCTCTACGCAGGATCAGATGTTACTCTACATGTGGTATAAAGAGCTGGTGTGAGAGCGCTCACTTAAGATTGATCGTCTCACTGTATAGACAAGGGTATTTGAGTGCTCCGCAAAGAGATATTATAGGTCTCCTCCTAAAAAATATGGTATATAATTATCTAGTCTCTATTATAATATGTTTCTCAATGTGTCAGGGGTGTTATATATTTTTGACTCAATGTGATAATGTCTGTATCTCAATTGTAATATATATTAATATATATATATAATCTGCTCTCTCGGTTCATTATTCTGTCTCCATATTCTTTCTCCTTATTACTATATACGTAATATAATATATATATGATCATATGGATATATTATATGTACATATTATTTTTATATCAGATAATATATGCTATTTTCAGCAATATCCTCCTATTTAATTGATACAATACATGTCACACTCCTTATGTCTTATCGCTGCGTCATGTGAATCTCTACATATTCGTATGATACTGCTACTCTCTCCATACAGAGCTTATTCATTCTCCTATCTCTCTTTCATAATCTCTTAATATTATAAGTATAACATAGCGACCTCTCCGGTGGAGACCTCTCAGTCAGTGATCTCCATCACAGCCAATCCACAGCATGAGAGAGCGTGCCAACGCTGACACAGACGCGACTCCGTGTATCCTTACGTGACCATCTCTTACAGTGTCAACTTGTTTACTCTCTCAGTGTACCAGTTACGTTATCACAACTAGTCTCTCTCACTTACACTTGAGCACACCGATAACCAACACCGTCCTGCTACTTCGTTAACTTCTCTCGAGAGACTGCTTCAATTACTACAGCTAATCAACAACTCACTTCACGCCGTATACTAAGTAAGTCATAGAACGACCGTCATCTCTCTTCCCTTTTATCAGTAAGCTCTAGAGCAGAGTGTTCTTTCTTTCTACCCTCTAGCTCTGCCTAACCTTCTTGGTTATAAATACTCAACCACTTATCGCATCAAACACATAAAATGAGCGCTACATGAACTCACATATACCTCACCATCCTAGCCTACACTCACCTCTACTTATCTGTTAGCTCATGTCTGCTCATAATAAAACCTCATTTTAGCTCCTCAACTAGAGATTATTACGAGGTTTGATCTATAAACTAACCTTCTTACTACTGATACTGCTCAGACTATTACTGCTTTTATTTCCATTCTAAAACAATCAGTGAGCACTCATTACGAGCTATGTATATCCTAACACTTGCCCACATAGATTGCTATCTCTACTGTCAAGTGTCATAGTTACATAAACAGCGCCAGAGTTTGTGCAATTTCAAATGCTCACTAACAGCAAAACTACCTATACTCTCATATATTTTAGCATTCTCTCTCACCATTTCTCTACAGATTCTCAATTAATTTTTCGACATCGCTCGACTTGACTATCTCTCTACACATAAATCCCTTCTTAGCGCAACTATGCTCAACAATCTGCATACGTCTTTTTTTCCTTCTCTCAATTTATCTGAGGATTCCCTCCTATGCTCCAGACATACTACTGACCGAACTTGGTACTCACCATACACATCAATTCAAGACTTCTATCATCTCTCGCATATATATCATATGCGCATAACAATCAACCTCACTCAACTAGGACACTAATTCATCCGCTTTATAATTATTCACTCTCGGCAAAGTATCTCTCCGTGATCTCACTCGCTCTCCTGATTCATGTACATCTATATAATCATCATCTTGCTCGATCTATTCAATATATCAACTCAGGCGGTTCGATCCAGACTCACAATCCTCTATCTGATATACCAAATACTCCTCCTCAAGACGGAGCATGTGTCCACTAGCACACAATTCTTCCTTACATAACATTATCCCTCTAGGCTCAACTCGATCTTTGCTGTCGTTACACAATTCTCTCGACTCCACTTCTTAATGTGGCCATAAAGTTTAATACTCAAGACTCTATAAAGGTGTATAGCTTACAAACACTGCAGCACTAGTTATGATATAGTCTTATGATACTATTGCGAGCGTGGTGCAGACTATACACAGCATCTCTCATTAAAATCTCTACTCCTCGAATTGATTATCCATCCATATCAACTCATATAACCCTGACCCTATTACTTAATAATATAATAATAATATAAATATAAATTATATTATATTTATATTATAAATACAATTATTTAATTAATATATAATATAATAAAATAAATAAAATAATAATATTTAAATATATTATATATATTAACATTAATATATTATAATAATATTTTCTGATAATAATATATATAATTATATATATCTTATAAAACATCTCTATAGATATCATGGATCAATTATTTATATCCATTATAGACTCTCCTGTGAAGTGGTTCAGTGAGAAGTACTTACTCACGTGAGTAGACAGATATTACAGTATATGTGAAAAGAGAGAGGATGTATGAAATTACATGATTAATAATTTGCGGTGACTGAGTGGTAACAGACAAACATAAGTAGATGGGTATATATAGAATAGTATCGGTCTTTAAAAAATATGTACTGATGATGATTATAGCGCATAGTTCGAAAGATTAAGTGGAGTAACGAGAATGTCTCTATAATAGCTCCTGCTAAATGGCTGTCCATATATATTTAAAAAGTGGCTCTGTGATTACCACAACCTCGGGGCGAATTATCAGGTATGCAAGTAACACGTGCCTATTAGTCGAACGGAGGGGTGAGCACTATCTTACCAGAGGCTATAGGAATAGTGATATATCGCAGGGATATTTTGGAACAGTGATTACATAATTTTATAATATCTGGTTCTACACTGTAAGAGTGATATGAAAGTGAGAGGAGAACTGTCAAACTCAAGATAACATGTCCTATGTAGATGTGATACGTGCTCGGGAATTAGTGTTAAGTTCGCAAGTGTTGTATGGAAGTAATATATGTTGGTATATGTTGGTTGAGAATAAAAGTGATTCATCTCAGTATAGTAGGGATATATACTGAGATATATGAGCAGCTAAATAGTATAGTGAAGAAAGAGTAAAAAGACTCATGTATACTATTTCATTAAGTTAGGTAGAGGTAATGTGTATAAGTATCATATTCTTCATCAGTTGAAACAGAAAATGAAATTTGAAGATGTTATGAGGAGTAATTGTGATTAAGATAATATTTCAAATAAAATGTATGGGTAGGGTGTTTATGGATATGCAGCAGGCGTATGGACAGCATTAATAGGAAAGCTCTGTGGGCAAAGTGTTAGTGATATATAGTATATATTATATATATATAATATTATAGATGTGTTGAGTGGTTAAGGCTTTTGGAATGAGGAAGTCAAAGTAATGTATGGCTAGCATAGTCATGAAGCAAGGTTAATGAGATAAATCGAATTTTGATTGATGAGACATATAGGTTTTATATATTATAATCAGTGTAGTGAGTGAGGCTAAGGGATGTGTAATGTACTCCTTGGGCTATTTAATTTGTTTCTGGATGTTATATACGGTGTGATGATATATAAGAATTAGATAGCAGGGGTGAAGGCCGTATAGATGACAAGAATGTGCCTGTTCCTGCCACTGAGTAATAATAGAAATGAGTATTAGCGAGTGTGTGGTACATAAATCTCAGATATACTCTCCGACATGAACTATTTATCCGAGCTCTCGTAGAATATATATTCATATTGCTCGTGGCGAGAGATCATCGGATAGTATGATATGACGGCGGAGTTAGCGACATAGAGGGTTACTGACTCTAGCATTAAGATGTGGGTACCAAGTTGAAATAGTGAGTGAATTAAGCGTGAATAGTGCGATATGACAGTGTACTTCCTCTAGATGGTTGAGAAAGTAGATATGGCTTCTCTGAAAGATATATATATTTGAGATAAGATGAGTGATATAGTGAATATTGCGCATACCCTCCGACTCGGGGATACCGTTTAAAAGTAAGGAGGAAGTCAGTTACGGGAATCGCTTGAGAGACGTTCACTCGACGAGTGGGTGCAATTGGATCAGGTAGAGTCAATCCGAATAAGCTAGTTGTATTATGAGCACATAATTTGTAGCGGCTGGATAACTCTCTCGTATATAGGAATAAATAATGGAAATTGCTTACGTTGATATGATTGATATGTCTCAATGATTAAGTGAATAGTATCTCATGGCCTGAACTCAGCGTATGAAAAGTAGCGTTGAATGACTCTCAAAGTAACTCAAGTAAGGTGGCTGGAGTATTAGCAAATTAAAAATCCTTGGTGATATACTTAATATTGGACATACAGCTCTAAAGTGCAGTTTAATGGTTTTTCAACTTAGTATAGTATGTTATGTATAACAGATAAGATAAGGTATATTATAGTAGTTAAAAACCTAATGTGCTCAATAAGTAAATATATTAGATTATTAATTGACACCAATAAACTGTATTCATGAATATGATATGCTTAGGTAGGGTCGTATTTAATATATAATGCTCCCAGAATTGATAAAATTATGAGTGAAAAATGAAGTTATACTTATATCCGTTGTTAGGGAGTCGCTAGTTAGCTGTTGTATAAAGCCGTTCTTGAATAGATTTTAAAATTTAGAATAGATATGAATGTGTAATTAAGAATGTGTAATTTTAGGTCTAATATATAGGATATTAGAAGATATATATGAAGTAATGGATCTGTTGGTAATTAATGGCGGTATATAATGTATATTTATGGTGTATGAAGTGAGCTGAGGATAATATACTGATAAGAGGTAAAAATTATGAGATGATTCAGTATAGGAATTAGTTACTTGAGGGTGAATTAAAATTAGAATATAGTGTATAGTTATTGTGAGCTATAGGATCAGTATTCGTATGAGAGAAGTCACTTAGTAGAGGCGAGTGACCTCTCAATAATGCTCTCGTAGAGTTATAGCTATATCCAAAACTCTTAGAAGATATGTGGGCGTACTGTGTGAGTATGTATCAGAGGGTAATCCACTCGGTCGTGTCTACGATATGTTACAGTCATCTCAAAAGTATGGTAGGTGAGCGTATGTATACCAGCAGTTGTAGGGGTGACTTAATGACGTATTGGCATCTCTCGAAAGAGATAACATCCATATAAGAGTGGTGTGACTACAAGCTGCTGAAATTTGAGAGATGTACATTTATGTTCGCAGAGCCTAGTAATTTCCGCCTCGACCTTATCTCAGATACATACACAGTTATGTGCCATGTGATATAGATCCTCATAATTTCGTCTCAGATCTACCTATATCCACTAATAGACATGTGCTCATGTTGATTACCTATCAAGTGTCTGTATAGGTGCAACCACTCTTCGCCCCCTGAGCTTCCATATACAGCTCGCATTTTAATACTCATCTTTATTTTTACTCTCACGTACTCATATATATGTCATCTATTTATATACCGTCATTATTTCCTTTTTTCCTCCTATAGTTTATTATATTCCCAAACATCTACTCTTTTTGAACTATATTATAATCATTGAGCTTTTAGTGACATTCATAAGTATCGACTTACTATTTATATCTTTTTTAATAACCGCTTCATCCCACTTATCTTCATATTTCATTATACCATCCTCTCACTGTTAACATTCTTAACTTTACCTTTACTAATATATTCTATAGCAATCAATTCCCTAAATACTTATAATTTTAATATGCAACTTATGTCACAACATATAACCAGCTTCACTTATCATTTGCTTCTATCAAATAATTTATTTCTAAACATGTAAAATTTTACTAAAACTCATTATGTTCTCGAACAACATCAACATATCGAATTATATACTATATATATATATATTATGCTAGTGATATGACGCTCTTATATAATACTATTATCTACTTAATTATTTTAACTATTGTATTCACTTAATCTATCTCTCACTCTTTAATATTCTACCCTATCTATTACCTTTCCTTATATCACACATCATCCTATCATATACCATAAGCTATCACCACTATACTTTAATTTTACATTAAACTAATCATAAATGATATTACCTAGATAATCCCATTACTCATAATCACTCCTCATGAATATTTAACATCTCAACACTATACATTTACATACATATCACTTTACTTTAACTCTCAAAATCATATATCATACTTTTTCACTACTCATATAGATTTAACCATCACTTATTAGTACACTCAAACTTCATTAAGTATTATATAATTAATACTTTATGTATATAATAACTCATTGATTATAAAGGTATATTATAAGCTGATGACATATAACACACGGCGATCTCTCTTCTCTGCACAGAAATTTTCGATTCTCGGCAGCCAAATTCCTACACCTGTTCTGTCATACACTCTCGACATACTCTCAAAAAAGTGTCCACCTGTCATACCATTCCTTTTTGTTATCTCCTAATCAACAAATATATTTTGCTCTCATTATAAAGTGTTATTTAATTATTTTTCATAATTATTTTATTTATATAATATATTTATAAATATTATTATTATTATTGATTATATAAAAATGGTTTCCGATATATTTATTATTTTATATATGTGAGTTTAGTTTATGTGATCTGAGCTCTCTTTCTAGTGACATTTTCAGGACTGATGTGAGACGTCGCACTCTCTCGCGCCTGCGTCGCTCCGAGTTTCATATTTGCGGGTGCCCACACTGCTCTCCCGAAATCGTCTTGCCCAGTTTCCAATACTCGAAATTAAGCCTCCAGATAACAAAAGAATCTATCAAAAATCACATTTAACACTCTATGTCACACTTTTTTCTTCCTCCTCCCTCTCCTTTAATGGACTCGTGTTCTGAGATACATAAACTCAAATGTAGAAAATTCATATTCATAAATATTTTTATCTTTATATATTTTTTTAAATGACTAAAATATTATTAAAAAAATTGAGTCATGCGAAGTCTTATTTATAAGTAAAAGACAATATATTGGAATTAAAAATAATATATTTTTATTGTTATATATTATTATTTAATTTTATATTAATTTATTTATTATTAATTTATTATTATTATTATTATATTATTATTATTAATATATTATATTTATTATATATTAATTATTCATTAATATTATTATTATTATTATTATTATATTATTAAGTTATTATTTATTTTATTATTAATATATTATTATTATTATTAATATATATTATAATTAATTTACATTATTATTATTATTATATTATTATTATTTATTGAAAGGATAAAAGAAGATGACACCTCATAATTGCTTTACTTTAATGTTTGCTTAAAGCATTCACATTAGCTTTTTATTAAGCTAATTTTATTAATATAACTTTATTTCATAGTTTTGATATTTTATAATATATAATTATAATAATATAAAATAATTAAATAACTAACCTTTATACGATAAGCTAAAAGAAAAATAACAGAAAATCAAGAATAATAATAATAATATAATAATAATAATGGTAACACATGAAGTGAATGGGAACACATACAAGGTAAAATCGAGATACTTAATGAGTAACTAGTAGCATTAATACCTCTAAATAACTCAATGCACCTAATCACTAAATACATGTTTCGCAGTCTAGTTTAAATTACTATGACATCACTCCACAAGGTAGATAATAAAACTCCCCATAACTGACACTACGCGAGATGAGATTTAAACACTCTAGCAGTCCTCTCGTATTGAGATAATGAATCTCTCTCCTCGGATGATCTATTAACCATATCCTATGTGACGACCCTACTGAGAGGTGCAATAATAAATTATTAATAATAATAAGATAAAATTAATAATAATAATACGTTTAATTATGTCATATTAATAATAATAATAATAATAATTAATAATAATAATTAATAATTAATAATAATTAATAATAATAAATAATAATAATTAATAATAATAATAATAATAATATATAAAAAATAATTTAATAATATATATAAATTATATTAATATATAATTATAAATAATATATATATAATAATTAAATTATAATTAATATATTTATTAATTATTAATTTTTTATTGATATCTTCGGTCTTATATATTCTAATGTAAGTAACACTAGTAGCTATTTTAAAGTATATAGTAATAAATGTTTGATTGTGGTCTCACAGTATAAGTGGTGAGGTACGTAAATTACGTAGCTATATACTGAGTTGTCTACATCTCCTTTTTATAAATAATCTTATTTGATATTGGTCTCTACCTATTGGCTAACTCTTGATCGATTTATATAAAGATTATATATCTCATTCTAGTACAAATTTCAGTGGAATAACTAAATTTAGTGATCCATAAAAGCAGTAATAAATTATAAACTATCTTTGTCCTACCCAGGATATAATAAGTGATTATGTCTAGCAAAAAGTTTTATAGATATAATTATAAAGATATTTATAAAGAATAGGTGATTTGAATATATATATATATATATTATATATATATATATATATAATATATATTATATATATATTAAGTTATATATATATTAATTTAATTATATATATATATTATATATTATATAATATTATATATATATAATATATATATATATATTAATATATATTAATATATATATTAATATAATATATATATATAATATAATATATATATATATATATTATATATATAATATATTATATATATATATATATATGGGATAAATACCGGCGAATTAAATATTTATGATCTGTAGCTAGGGGCTGCTCCTTGAACCTAATAAATTGAATACCATATACTAATCTAGACTATAATGGGTATAGTTATTAGATTATTATCATATTATATTAAACTGTTTTAATTTATAATTTCTCTATAAATATAAATTTTGAATATTGAAATACCGTATAATAATTGCTATGTCGACCTCGTAATAATAGTAAAATGAATAAATGTCTCTACTTAGTAGGCCTATTTCATCGTAATGTATTTATTTTATATTTAATTGCTATTTTTATTGATAAGTATTATGTAATAAATTACTCATGGAGAGATATAACATAGTATATTATTATATTTAGATATTATATATATATTTATTATTATTTTAAGCAAATATCTCGAAATCTCTTTTGTAGAAATTTATGACTCTGAAAAATATATTATATATCTTCATTGTATTTCATTAGAAATCCGTAAAAGAAAAAAAGAATCACTAATAATATACTCAGTTGCGTATTACAGATGTGACTTAGTGGATATGATAAATTTATTGAAGCCATACTTTTGAAGTTCAAAAATAATTTTACTCCAGTGAGTTGGTGCGGTATAATCCTCAACAAGTTGAGCAAGTGTGATCATAGATATATAAATGATATACTTTGCTCAATACTTAGATTGCTGCTTTAGATTGGCTATATGAAGAATCAAATATTTAGTATATTATAAAATGTATTTATTCTTGTTATCTCAATTTTTGATGATTGATGAAATTTGTTCTCTTCCTTGTGATAAAATTCTTATCTTTCCTTCCTTGCAGCATTACTCAGTTATATATCTTCATTCTCTATTTCTACTGAAATTTACTATACTACATCAATACTCTCTTCGGCTACTTATTATGTTGGCCTCAGTTCTAATAATAAATAAAAAAATATCTCAATAAAATAATGACGATAAAAATAATCATAAATATTTTTAAATATATATATAAATAACATTTAAAAATATAAATGTTATAAATTATACAAAGTAATCTCTGATATTGTCTGTACCATGTCTCATTGCTCATTATGCTATTCTAAGAAATAGAAAGAAAAAATGAAATAAATACATGATAAAAGGAGGTAAGTACGTATGAATAGTGCCGAGATTTCCCACTTACTTAATGTGTGTTCTGCTTAATTAATAATAATAAAATAAGTTTTATTTTGACAAGTGAGTATAAAAATTATGGTATATATATATATATTATAATATTATAGTCTGCAATATAGAGTAGGGGCTATATACCTAGTTTCATTGATTCTTCATTCTGGTATTTGAAGTCATGGAAGGAGTTGATGTTCCTTATTTACTATTCGATACCTTTTACATCCTCACCATCACTCTCATATATATATATATCTGAATACAGGACAAATATAATATCGTATATATATATCTTTCATGTTAATGTAACTTGGCACGAACATAGAAATGTTTGTTCCTTTTTACCACAGCTTGAATAATTACTATATGTAACCTATATTTATATATACGTATAAAATATCGATAAATCTTAGGCGAAGATTGGTTTAATGGTGCCTTTTATAGATTCCCTACAGTACGGACACAAGGTGAGGGCCGGTGCGCACGAAGAGCAAGTCATCAAGTGTCTACAAGGTAAAAATGCGATTTCCGTGTCTTTGTCCAAGCAAACTTTGCAAATCATTTTCTCGAAAACAACATGAATTTGAGCTTCTCGAGATCGCGAATCTTTGGAAAGAAGCAAT
>JABUQX010087267.1:0-10000 GCA_015478945.1 Trachelipus rathkii
GTGAGAGGAGTGCGGTTTAGCGATGTTCCAGTTGGGCATTCAGATTTGAAGTTTCGAGTGCCTGACCTTTATGGGAAGGAATTTGTCCTTCAGTCAGACCACAGATACCGCTGACGGGCTATGTAATAAGAAGCAGTATGAAAAATAATAGATAATCGTAGGGGTCCTTTGACTCTTCAAAGATTCAGGTTTTATTCCTAACCAATATATGGGTAGAAGAACCGTCATTGCTGACTATCAAGCAGATCGTATGCACGATGATCCCATTGGTTGCCTTCGCAGAAGCCTCTGATTCAGTAAAGAAGGACAATGGTCGAGCGATTAGTGACCAATGTTTTAATTGAATATGTTTTATCAATGCTGAAATCTAATGTAACGGAGCAATATCTTTATCCTAATAAAGCGTTGTCATTTTTGGAGTGGCAAAGATGTAGATGCAGTGATCGACATGATTGTGAGATAGAATTGGTTGTCCATTTATTGTTTGTATTGTAAATAGGAGGTCAAGTATTGGCATTGCTGCAATGAGTTATTTATTTTCTTTTTGTTCATATATCGTAATGTATGTGCAAGCCCGCGCCAAATTTATGCGGTAAATATGTTTATATTTGTAGTAGGGGGATAGATCGATCAGCCAATGAAAACTTCTATGTCTTTTTTTAGAGACTTACTTTAATAAAAGTAATTATCATTGTTCGTTTGTCATATATAAGTTTATTATATTATTATTATTATTATTATATTAATTATATTTATTTGATTATTATATAAGTATTACTTATTATATTTAATGTATTAGTCTATTATTGTTATTTATTTATATTATTATTATTTATTAATATTTCTTAAAGGCGAACTGCGCGCATTACATATTATATAGTATTATACTGGTTTTGTATTATATTTTAAATAAGTCTTTTATTTGACATAAAGCATATTTGTTAAAGGTGTGGCAGGCGTTGCAATAATTTCTGCGAAGCATTTCTAATTAAGTTTTTTTAAATTCGTGATTGGATCAATAATATGGTTTGTTTATTTGGTCTGGTCTCGAGGAAGTGTAGATCTGGAATATTACGATTAGGAACTAGGCCCAAGTGTGTTTCTCGTGCCGACCACCTTGTCAGATGTCTTTGCTATATTATTTGTTGTACTAATAAAGGATTTGATTTTTAATATGTCTAATGTAATACATTATGTTTAACGTTGCTGGTTTCTTAAGGATTGTGAGTTGTGGTCGTTAAGAGGTGTAATCTTATTACATAAATTCGATATAAGAAAAATTAGGTGTGAGGAATAATTGGTATCTTTTCCGCTTTTCATTGTATGTTTTAGGCTTCAAGCTTGTTATTTAGTTATGGCTACCGGTTGAGCAAATGCGTTTGTATCTCTCGGAGTGCAGCGGTTTTTATATATTGGTAAATTTGGTGTATTCTCGTAAGCAAGGAATGCTTTATTGGTGTTAATTACAAAGTAATGTATTGTTTTATTTTAAATTTAATGTGGTGATATAATTTCGTGTTTAAAATATTGCCGTTTTATTTATTGTAAAGATAAGGTGATTAAGTTTATATTCTTAAGCAATTGTGTTTGTAGATTGTAATTTATATGTGCTTTGTATATCAAGTGTCGTCTGCAGATAAGCATTGGGTAAAGAGTTTGCATTCGGATTGTGTTGCTAGATGTTACTGGCAGGTAAGCTTGTATCTATGGTAATTTATTTTATGAAGTTTCGCGATTAATATATCTTGGTGACAAATACAAAACATTTGTTAGATTAATATTTGTTTGTTAACATATGGTTAAAGTTTGTATTCACAATTTCTGTTTGCAAAGAAAGAATCATTTAATTACTAATAGGCAACTCTTTTGCATTAGTGAAACTGTTATAGTAAGAAGTCAGCTGATCCTGTATTATTTGTTCACACAAACGAATCGATGTTTTATGTAAATTTCAAATCCGATTAATTTTCCAGTAAAGATTTAAGATCACCTATCAAATCAATCAGTCTATATATTTTTGTTAATATATTTTATTTATTTATACACATTTTTGAACATAAATATCTATGTATTTTATATAGATATATATTTATGGGCGAGAATCTGTATAAATTTAATATTAGAGCGTTTTGTTGTTGATTATATTTAAAGCATAAAATATTATTAATATTTGGTACTGGAGTTCTATACATTCGGTGCGCATGTACGTAGATATCTACGGACGTCTAACTATATGTACATGGATGTATAAAACTTTGTAAGCAGTACGTATTTATTTTTTTTTATTAAAGTATTTTTTAAATTTATTCCAGTAGTTTCCTTGAGTGTTTCCAAAGGTAGTTTACTTTCTCATTTATTTAAATATTCAGATAGCTAATATTTGAGGTCTTAAAGACATTGCTTTTTCATGATCCATAAAACATTTGATCTATTAGTTTTCAGTGTAAATTCATTGATGAATAATATTGACTTGGACGGTTTTCATATAAGCAACGAACCGCCGTTTTCACATTACCCGTTGTTTTCACTTGAGGAATCCTCAGGGAGATAAGTTGTGAGTTTTTGAGTATATAATTGCTTGCAGTGTTGCCACAGGCCGGTAAACCATTCGACATGGGGTCTGGATACTGATACATATAAGGTTTGAGATATCTTACGTAAGTGTTGATTGGTTGGATTGTCACGGGGGCCTGGCCAGGGAATTGTTTATCTGCTATGAAGAGTAAGTTTTCGACATATAATTTAATATTTTCTCAATCGATAATTGTAATAATAATCAATATTTATCATTTCTTCTTTATAATGCTTCCTTTTTAATAACAAAACTTTTAATAATATGCATTTGATCATTACATAATATATGTATATAAATAATATTATTTATTTATATATAGATATATTCTTATATTGTTAGGGATATATAACTTTGTTACAAATTTCACTAGATATTTCTTTCGACTCACTATATATATATTCTATATAATATTATATATATATTATATATATGAAAATTAAAGATATTTCAAATAGCCTATATATAATAGAAATTAAAAATAAAGTAAAAACGCAAAACAAAACGTACAAATTGAAATTCCAGTTGGCCCCTTTACAAAAGGTATTTAAAATAGTGAGGATTATTTATTTAAAAATATTTTTCTTTCTGCTGTAAAATTCGAATTTGTCGCTTATGACTTTTGGACTTTCAAGCAGCGATATATACTATATCTATATATATTATATATATAATATAATAGAAATACATTTATAATATATATATATATATATATATATATATATATATATATATATATATATATATATATATATATATATATATATATATATATATATATATATATATATATATATGTAGTTGTGGAGTAATATTGAAGGCCGGAAGTGAAACCGGAAGTAAAAGATCGACCCGAGAATTTTTTAATTACCGTGGGAATTTCCGCCCTTCTATCGACGAAAAAAACCGAAGGTTTTTTTCGAAACAATAAAACTTAATAAATTAATAAATAAATTAATAATAAATTAATTAATAATAAATTAATTAATAAATAAATAAATTAATAAATAAATTAATAAAATAATAAAAATAAATAAATAAATAAATAAAAAATAAATAATAATATAAATAAAAAAAAAAAATTAAAATTAAAAAAAAATAAAAATTAATAAATAAATAAATTTAAAAAAACTTACTATTACGCCGCTAACCGCGTCCTTTTCAGAGCGAAGATTAGGCTTAAGATGAGTGAGGCTTGAGCGTGATGACGTAATCTCGTCGTAGACGAGATTACGTATCCCTGCGTCCCCCCCGTAAGGGTGGGGGACGCTGCCCCCCTAAAAATTAATTTGCTCGTAGAAGGCTGAAATTTGGATAGTGTATAGAAGAAGGAGAAAGGAGTCTGAATCTATAGAGTTTGAATTGACAACAGCACCGGTGCGGATCCTATGCGGTTGCTGGTTAGTAAACTTATTTGAATATATAATAATACAAATATTGGTGTTAACATATAGGTTGTTAAAGATCATAGGTTAAGAATAGAAGTTTTGAGACTTCCTTGAGCGAGGCTGCGTCCGTCAGCTGGCCCCCGTGGCCTGACGGTTTGTGCGCTTGCCCGCAGGCGCGGATTCGCCGCGAAAATGGGGCGCGATCCGCTGCGAAATGGGTGGCGGTGCGTGCGCCCCCTGGCACCCCGCAGGTGCAATCCGGCCAAGAAACGCAAACGGTGTTCTGTTTTCTTTTAATAAAATTTTTATTTTTTAGCTTTTACGAGTGAGCTTTTGTTTTCAACTTAATTTTTTTTTCAAAAAATTATTATTTTTTAATTATTTTTTTAATTTATTTATGTTTTTCATGTTTATAACGTAAAAATTGTAATGTTTTACATACCCTAATCAGTAAATCAGTAAATCAATACCATCCAAACACTTCTTAGCCAACCTTAATCTTTGATGCTATTTGATCTATTGATCTATTGATCTATTGATCCAAGTCCTATTTCGAGTATCAAATTGGTCATGTTTACTATACCCTAAAGCAGTAAATCAGTAAATCAGTAAATCAGTAAATCAGTAATTTAGTAAAATCAAATTACCCTCCAGCCACCCTCCTACCCTTCCATGATCTATTGATCTATTGATCTATTGATCTATTGATCTATTGATTCAAGTCATATTTTTACTAAAATTGTAATGTTTTACATAGCCTAAATCAGTAAAAATCAGTAAAATCAAACCCCATCCAACCACCTTTTCCTATCCAACCAGTAATCTTCTGATCTATGTGATGCATTGATTCCCAAGTCATATGTTTTACTAAAATTGTCAGTTTTTACATACCCTAAAGAGTAAAATCAGTAATCAGTAAATCAGTAAATTCAGTAAAATCAACTACCCTCTCAAGCCACGGCCTCCTACCTTCATGATCTATTGATTTCTATTGATCTATTGATTCTATTGATTTCAAGTCATATTTTTTCTTTAGTATAATATAAGTTCTTTGGATAAAAAGCGGAAAAGAAAACAATGTTTTTATTTTAAAGCATTTAATAACATAAGTGAAAGACCTTTTCTTGTTCTATTTAGTGTTTTGGGTGTTATCCTAGAAGGGACGTTATTTGGTAAATTTTATGTTCGTGCTCCTGCTACATGTTCCTTGTGTCAAGTCCTCACACAGTGCGCTTATAGCTCATGCTATTTCAATTGCGTTAATTCTCGCGTTGAAGATTTTCGAGCAATGGGCCATTTTAAAATCAATTTTGGTGCTACATGTGTTTACGCAATGAAAGTTTGAATGATTACAAAGATGGGATTCAATTTCACGAAGGTCTATACGATGTAAAGTCTTTGGAAAATATACAGGGTCCACAAAATTATAATCCTTGTTACGAGTTTGAATGCATAATTGAATGTAGGATATTGCAAGAAACTTTCACAGTTTTTACTCTCATAATTTAAACTTACAGTAATTTCTTTTATAACACAGAACATTTTCCATCAGAATAAGTATATGAAGGATGTGTCTTTAAAACACACAGTATTTAATTTTGTTTGGGCAAAGAAGGGATATGAGTCCGGTTCAAGTTGTGGCTACCCAAATGTTTCCAACTCAACGTAAAGAGTTCCTAAAAGTAAATAAAGAAGTTACCTCTACCTCACGGTTATTTATTCTGTGAGCTTCATCCTAAGAACACGCATAGAGTGTTACTTCGTACAATATCTTGCCTAACGAGATTGAGACAGTATACAATACCTGAATAATGAGTACTCTAGTAGCAGATTATTTACCATCTTAATAAGAAAATTTAAAAACCTTGAAACCCTTCTGAAAACCGTAAATGATCTGCGAAAGATGAAAATTTATACCAATGCATAGCAGAAGTATGCCTAAATCTTATAAAGGGAAATGTTTCTTTCTAAACAGACCTCAGAAGGTAAAGCTCCGTCGTTATAGAAACATCATTAAAAAACTTGCGGTATACGTTGAAATTAAAATAAAAAGAAGCTATTACAGATAAAGGGTTGGAGGTGTGTTCCTACCTTACTCTTTTCCGTTATAGCACCTTTGATAACCAAGGTTTGCTCAAGGATGAAGAAGGTAGTGGTTTTTTACCCTACAGCGATTATGAGAAGTTAAAATATAACAGGAACCCTACCTCTACAACAGCATCAACAATCAAATCAACAACAACAACAACATCATCAACAACAACATCAATCAACAACAACAACAAAACAAAACAACACACAACAGCAACCACAACAACAACACAACAACAACAACAACAACAACAACAACAACAACAACAACAACAACAACAACAACAACCAACATCAACAACAACCAACAACAACAACAAAATCCGAACGGCTCAATCAACCCTCAACTGCAACAGATCGGTTATAACCCTTATCAACAATTGTTATTCAACATGCAAGCCTTTGAGTTTATATTTGATTCGCAGTTGAACAGAATCAAATAATTTACGAGAAGGAACTGCATCATATATTAAACTCTGATGTTAACTTTCATGAAAAAAGAATCCTATATCAAAATGCTATATCAAAAATTAGTAGATTCTAAAAGTTTTATCTAAATTCACCAAGGAAGATTCAGCTGGCAGCACAGATACTAAGATTGAGTGAAAAGAGAAGATAATTTTAAACAAGTATACTCCAGGAAAGCTTACCAATGAGGAATAAGAAAACGGGTTTAGCTCTATATAAGATTTTAAGATCAGATTACTTGGAATGATATCGGTCAAATCATTATTGACGGAGAAACAATAGCAGGATCGAAATATTTTGACATTGATATCTGATCTCATCGCGTGATTTTGGAGAAGGCTTCCCTTGGCAGAGGAGACAGGATCAAACAAGAACTTCAAACATTAATTTCCCGAGAACTTTAATCCGAATTAACAAAGATTAACGGAACGGGATAAATATTCCAATGCTCCTAGACGATGTGATCCTTCTGGTACTTTTTTTGGCATCGGACAGATTAAAGATGATAAGTAGAAGTACATTACGTTCAAGTGCAGGAAAATGAATATAGAAAAAACCATACTTCGCATCAAAATGGATTAGTTCCTAATTATCTTTTGTACTTTTTATCTGATTGTATTGTTTGTAATTTTAAATTATGTATACTTAACCTATGGTTAATCTTTCTGTAAATACATGTGTTTATTTCTTTTTTAGATTTTGTAATTTTAAAATAGCGCTATGAAATTTGTATTGAAAATAATAATATTTCATATAGACATTCGGTTTTTATATCTCCTTTCAGTATAAATGATATGTTTTTTATTATAATTCATGTCAATTCGGGATAGTGCATGTGCAAGGCTAAGGAGGGCGGGTCGATAAATATTACTTTGTTGTGAAACAGCCTTACAGTTAATGGAGGCTTTCAAGGTTCGCTGTTCTAAGTTTCCTCCTATAAATATAAAAAGAATTGCAATTATTTACAAGGTGAGGATGCTTTTACCCTACATAAACCTATTCGAAAAAAATTTCCAACAGAAAACCGTAGCCCTCCACTTAGATAATGTATGGCAACTTGAATTTGACTGAATGAAAAATATAAATTTACAATAAGGGTATCAATACATTCTTTTTGTAATAGATGTATATTCCCAGATACTTATGGTTAAAGGTTTTAAAGGATAAAAAAATCAAAAGACTCTGTAGCTGCTGCAAGTCAAGAAGAAAATTAATAAAATGAGATGACAGATATCCTCAAATGATGTGGACAGATAAGGTACAGAATTTAGGTAAGAGTTTCAAGAAATAGTCTACAGAGTATGATATAGGGTACTATAACATATTTTCAGTTAATAAAGCCTGCAATTGTGGAAAGAGTACAAAGAACAATAAAAGAAAGAATGCATAGATATTTCATGAAGAATGAATAATTTAATAATATAGATATACTGCAAGACTTGCTTATTCTTATAAACAGGTCTTTTCATAAAACACTTAAAATACCTCCCCCTAGAGATGGTAAAAGAACAAAACCCTCAGTTCCCTAGTCGTCCTGTACGAAAAATAAAAGATAACACTGGTGTTAAAGCTGGAGATTATGTGAGAGTTTCTAGGGTTAATGAAAATTTCAGAAAAGGGTATGAAGCTGGATGGCCGAGAGAAGTTTTTAAAGTAAGATACCGTCAGAGAATTTCCGAGAGACAGGTTAAAATTATACTATCTTGAGGATTTTAGATGGTGAAAAAATAAAGGAGGGTTCTATAAACAGAAAATACAGAAAATTCAATACAGTTTGATCTAAGAGTCATGAGTATAAAATATGAAAAAATATTAGGATCTAAAGGGAAAGGAAAATAAACAGTAATCTTGTCAAATGGGTAGTTACCCTATAATGTTTAATAGTTATATAACTGCTAGTGAAATTAAGAAACATTGATCAGTTTACTTTGTGACATGGAGAGTGAAGATCATTTTTCTATTTAACTCTGCCCATCATCGGCTTCTAATGGACCTATATCCGGAAATAAAATATCAGCATACTATACAACCCAGTTAAACTTGACCCTATATTACTTTTGATCGAGAATATATAAAGTGGTTTAAGTGAAATAATTCTTGACGCATCTGTTGAGAATATATCAGAGTCCTCTCGGCATTCTATATTTAGAAGCGTTGAAATATGTTAAATTAATGTACTTAAAAATTTAAAAGCTCTATACGTACATTATCGGTACATGGTGAAAAATTAAAAATTTTCTATGAAAAATTTTCATTAAGTTCGGGGTCATTACAAGTCGGTTACTGATGTGTTCATGGCCTTAAACAAAATATTTGAAACAAGTCAGTTATGTAAAGATTTTAGTGTTTCTTTGTTTAATAAATCTGTTAACGAAAGATAACGCGTTAAATCACCTTAAAATCTCAAACTCTTGGTGAACCTGAAGATAGAAGTATTTATTTTTCCCATTCTGAGCCTGGCCTTTCGTAAATGTCATTAACTCACATGCAGACTAAATATTGAGAAATAACTATATCAAACCATCTCTAAAGGATCTAAATACGTTATATACCAACGATTGGAAGAGTATGTCTCAAAAATTGACACTGAGAGTTCATTACAATTTGTATGCATGCCTTCTAAGATGTTTCAAGATCCTGGTATGGCCTATGTTTATATAGATATTATAGACCATCAGTATGTAGGGGAATACTAAAGCTCTTGTTAAGAGTAGTTCAACTTTTTCCTAAAGGTCGTAAAGTTATAAGCTTTCCTAATGTTCCCTACTTACCGTTGAGTAAGACCCAAATGAGTTCGATTCGTATTTATATAAGGGACGTGAAAGGTAATCATACCCATTCATAATTGGGACAGCAGTGTGTAAAGTGCATATAAAAAGAAGCTTCGGTAAATAATAATAATAATGGAAAGAGAAAGAGTCTTCGGGGTTTTCAAGAATGCAGAGGGGATATGGTTTAGGAGGATTTTTTGCTTCGCTATTCAGGTGCTATTCCTTTGTTTAAATCAGGAGGTAATTACCTCGCTAAAAAAGCAGCCAGCCAGAACGGGAATAAACACAATCCAGGATATTATGGGGGTGTCGACCCTCGTAGTGCTGTAAAAACGTCGACTAGCTCGATGTTCAGATGAAATGTTAGACGATGTCAAACGAAAAATATACGGCGTAAGATGACTGGTCAAGGTGTAGGTGGTCGTAAAAACCTGTAAAGAGGAATAATAAAGGACCATAAAGAAAAAGTGATTGAATGTGTTTTGCCTTCTCTAATCAACAGTGATACAGTTGTTAAACTTTTTTTTTTTACATAAATAATAAACCGCTGCATCTATTTCGTATATACAGAAATGTTTAAACATTATCTCTTCCTCATTATTTATCGCTCAAGCGTATTGTAGTAGCAAGATGCAATTTCTCCATCCACTCTAGCCCCGACTCGTTGTAAGAGAGAAATTTTGGATCTCTTTCTGTGATCCTACACAGAT
>JABUQX010087267.1:15000-22500 GCA_015478945.1 Trachelipus rathkii
ATTATCATTATATATTTTTTTTATATATATATACTTATATTATATATATATTATATATATTATATAAATATATATATATAAAATTATATTATATATACTATTATATATATATTTATATATATATTATATATATATATATTATATATATTATATATATATATATATAAGTATTATATATATATATATTAGTATATATATATTATTTTTTTCCTTTGAGTATTATAGTGTAATTTTTTCTTTATTTAAAACACTAGAGGGAGGGTCCTAATTTTTTAATCGTTATTTTATTTTTTGTTTCGGAAGACCTGCTTATAATAATTTAAGAAGATTCTTGCTGAAGAACTTGCACATTTTTCTTTGCAAAATTTTGATACAGCAGAATTACACTTTTATTTGCCGTGTGGATGAAGACGTTGGCTTTTAATTTTTACTTCGTTGCGATCCTAAAAGAGAATATGTTATATAAATTTTAATAATAAAGCATTGCTTTAAGTCATCAATTATATCAGAGCAAATGAGCAATTAGTCGGTAACATAAATAACGATGGAGAATGGGAAAAGAAGTAGGAAGAAGGATGTAGGAAGTGTCCCAAATCCACTCCAGTGAGAACCTTGTACCGCCGTATCAAAATAAAATTATAATATTATTATTAAGATAAGGGTATTCTTTTAATTTCAAAATACCTACATCGAACGACCCACACTCCCACTTTTTGTCAAATTCTTTCCGATCATTTTCACATTACGAATGTGGACTGAATTTGATGATTATTTTTATTTAAGCCATTTCGATTGTTTTGATTAATTTTTCATATCAAAATCTTTAAAAGCCCCATGTTTTATTCCGACTGGATATAATATTATGCTCAATTTCCTAACAAACATTAAAACCTCAAAATAAATAAAATAACCGTAGATAGAGCTTAACAATGTTCATTATATTTGGTAAAACTTTTCTAAAGCCCTAAAATTATTTTTTTCTTTTTGTTTATTTCATTGTCTGGTTAATTCTGAGCTACATAATTTTAAAAGCTCTTTAAAAAGAATGTATGACCATGCGCTCCTTTTTATACCAACCGCTTTGCCTTTTGAAAAACCAATGTATCAAATAAATATGGCTGTTTGTAGGTTTCCTATGTATTTTAAATTTGGATCTTCCAGTTTCAATTTTTAACTATATACTGAATCTATTAATATATATATCTATAATATATATAAATAATATTATTATATATATATATATATTATATTATATATATATATATATATATATATTATATATATATCTATATTACTATCATATAGGGGAATTTGTTTTTCAAATTTTACGGGCAATCACTACCACGTTTTTTGCATCCATTTTATCTAAATTTTTTATTTGTTTTCACGAATGTGGAAATATTTTTTTTTTTAAATCCTTCTTTCTGCTATTTCTAACACTCCGGACTGAATTTCGCACAGACCAAATCGCAGAGTATTGTAAATTAATGTTCCACTTCACATCTTGAATCCGGCTACACAAATACCTAATGTTTTCTTTAATCAAAATGTTACTGGCTCTGCTCAGTTACATAATGGCTTTCTAAAATGGAAATAAATTGATTTGTATTGAAAAAAAGGACGTGTCTTAGGGGATTAAACCGGATTGAATAGGGATTAGAGGTCCAAAAAAGTGAGAAAATTGTAATAAGTCAAAAATCCATAAAAAGCTTTACGAGGCTTTAGAAATGATCGTTGGGTTTAACTAAAGCTAACGAAAAAAACCCCAGACCTAATCTTACCTACTTGCTCCATAATTAAATTAACCTAACAGCATTCCTCACATTACTTTCTAAATTTTAACAGAAATTGTCATTAAAGTTATATTTTTCATTTTGTGATTCCTTTATTTTTTTACATTCACTCCGGAAAAAGCTTTTGCAGTTTACAGGATGAAAACTCTCTAGAGAAGTTTCTTTTCATACCCTGAGTATTTCGGAGTTATTGCAGCCACGATATTATTTTGTACAGCTCAATGCTAGCTGTGAACTAGATGACAATATCGAATGTCGATAATTGTCAATCACTTGGTCTGATTTGTATACTTTCATCTTTTGGTATTATCCCTCTGTCTTGTAATATTCTTTGATTTATTTGTGGGTCGTTTAAAAAGCAATATTTTGGAGCGGTCACCGTTTATTCCTTTGAATCTGCCAATTATACGTGTTTCTCAGGGTTTTGGTCCTATCCTCAGTTCTTGTTTCTACTATTTCAGTGATCTGTCGGCATTTTCCCCATTCACCTTTGACGACACATCCACTTCTTATTACTCTTTTAACTTTGAAAAGGGTCCCACGAAACTATTCCAAACAACCATAACATCATTGAACGATAAAGCTCAAACTTGGTCTGTTCTTGATTTTTCCTTGATATTTTTCTCTCTCGTGCTTCTTTTTGGAAAACATTACACTGTTTCTTTTGTAAACAAGCTATTAAGTGTAGATACTCTGAGGCTCTTAAGCATTTCTTATCACACACCAGTTGTTTTTGCCGTTTTATTAGCATCAATTCGTTCTTTATTGAGTATGTATCGCATATCTTAGGCGGTTCGAATCAGTTTTTCTTAAATGGTTGTGGAATCTCAATGTATTTCGACTTTATCAAACCTTTCTTCGCTATAACTTTACCAATCTTTTGACTTTTTTCCTTGACGTCGTAACTGTTTGTACTCACGCCTTTCATTATAACTATCAGCACTTGCAACGGAAGCTTCTTTTGAATTCTCTTGATCGCATGTCTCCTTCTATGAGAAGAGCTCGAAACGACTTATCAATACACTCAGCAATTCTCTTGCTTCTCTGTTCAGGCTGCTCTATCCCAGATAGCTGATATGCTCATTCTTAATATATTCTAACTGGCAACAGTAGGATACATTTTTTTCCTTCAATTTTCCCCACTTTCTATGACTAAGTCACTCTCAAACGCAACGCATCGGTTCATATCGCGCTTGATTAATAACAATATGTAATTTGACATTCCAAACTGGTGATTTCATGTAGAATCTGGCCTTTTGACCACAGGATATTTTATATATATATATACTTTATATATTATATATTATATATATATATATCTATATATATAGATATATATCTTATAATTTAGTGAGCAGCAGATGTAATTTTTTTCGCATCCGCGGATCGTTTGATGCGGAATGCGCATGTTTAATATATATTTACTATATATAATATATATATATATATATATATAATTAGTATATATTTATATATATATATTTATTATATATTTATATTATATATTTATTATACTATCTATTATGTATATATATATATATGATATATATTATTATTGCTATTATTTCGAGTTTTAGCTAACAATTTAATTATATATGTTACTCCAGGTGCGGGATGGAAGCAACTCAAATCACATTACTACTTTCACCTTAACCTCTTTCCCAACCTCCGACCTAATGAAAGAGATTTTTACAATGGATTATATAATTTTTTGCACTAGTATTTTGAAATTCAAATATAGAAGGTTGTGCTTGAGAAACATTTAATTTTACGCCTTTTCCTGCTGAGAGTCTGTTTCTCTTTTCAGCATATATTAGCCCAGCATTACTAAACTACTCTCTCACTTGGAGTCACTAGTTGGAGGACAGTTGCCCAGTTTTGTTGGAAGTTTCAACTTAGCGTGAGGTAAACATTTTGCTTAACTTTTCCACCAACTGATAGGATCATCTTCATTTGTATCTAGTCTTTTTCTTGGTGATAGTTTTCAATCATCTTCACTTCATCTTTTGGTAATGAGTGTGTTTTCTTCATCAATAACTGGACTGTAGAAATCACCATTCCAGTGAAATCTGTTTTTTGATTTTACTTTGTAGATTTTACTGTAGATTTCACTTTTTTCCTTTTAATGGGTGTGATTAATTAGACTGTTCGATTTGAAGTTTTTCAACTGCAACACAAGTTGACGATTTAACTTGGTTCTAATATTGTGTTACAATAAAAAACTTGCCTTTATATACGGGATCTAGTGAAGTTGTTCACATATGTATTAAGGCATTACTTTTCCACAGAAGCAAAGCGTTTTTCTAGCTCTCTAGTTTTATTACATCTCTCATTCTTTTTTTTAAACCGTTATCATTTTCTTTTGAAGATGGTTCAAAATGCTCTTAGCGTTGAGATTAATGGTAATTACATAGAGACAGAAAGTGTAGAGGCGCTGATTTTTTTTTGGATCCTTTATATCTCATGTGACTCGTTTCTCAAATTTATATGAACTTTCATGCTGTGAGATCAGGAGTCATCATTACAGAACAGTTGAGTCGAGTCACATGTATCCTCCTCTTAAGATTGCATCACTGCTAACATCACCTTTTTATTATAAATTTATTCTTACACTTAACAGTATTATTATTATTATCATCGCCACACTCCGCAGGGCAATAGCGCGGATGCGGCTGCGGATCTCTTTAATAATGGTGCGGATCGCTGCCGCGATGCTGATGCGGGATGTTATTGCATCACTAAATATATATATATATATTATATTATTATATATAATATATAATATAGTTATATATATATATATAATATTTAATATAGTTAATATATATATTAATATATTATATATATTATATATATATATTATTTCATTTTCTTTTGTCGGAGTCATCAGAAAGTTTCGAGTTTTTAATTATTCATATATCAAGAAAGGATAAATAATTCAAGCAAAAGATTTTACAAATAAACCGAATCTTCCTCTATATCTTTCAAGAAATAATTTATTTAATCTCTCTCTCTCTCGTCTCTCTCTCAATCTCTCTCTCTCTCATCGTCTCAATCGCTCTTCTTTTTCTCTTCTCCTCTCTCTCTCTCATCTCTCTCTCCTCTTCTCTCTCATCAAAATTTAATTTTCTACATAAATTTCTGTAAAATAATTCTGTGGAAATAAGCCGCCCCCCAAAATACCCAAATATCTCAAAATGAAAAATAGTGGACGCGAATAATAAATTTCCCCATTAAATTAGGAAAAGAGAAGACAATTACAGCACGTTTGCAGCTTCACTGGTTTAAATCATATTTATTTACGAAATCAAAACAGTTTATAAAAAAGGACATAAGCTCTTTCATATATATAAAAAATAGAATTGCAATTTTCTGAAAGATTCTTTATGGAATCATCAATTTGTAAAAATTTTATTTCAAAATTTTTTCAATATTTGTTCTTGAAGCATTCAGCTGTTTTAAAGCCACTTCATCCAAGATTCCTAAGTTTTTATATATATATTATATATATATATATATTAATATTATATTATATATATATATATACTATAATATATAAGTATATTGTATATATATATATATATAATATATATATATATATAGTATATATATATATATATATGTCACTACTCCTTTAAAAGGAAGTTAACATAAAAGACATGAAATCGAAAATCGCCGAACGCTACCCGTGAAACCCTGCAGTGTCACGTGTTGGCTAAAACTCCAATAGAAGGAGCGCTAGAGTTACCACTAGTTGCTTTTTTTTATCATGCTAATTTTTATATGCTAATTTTTTTTTTTTTTTTTTTTTTAAATTTTTTTTTTAAGGGGCTCGAGCCGACGGTGGGATAGAGGGGGGACGTCCCCCCGTCGCCCCCCGCTGAGGCCGAGAGACCCTGACTCTTTTCCATCTTTGCGATTTAATCTTTGGGTATTAATTTTAGTTAAAAAATGTTATTGGCAACTTTGACGAACTATTGCCTTGAAATAATCGAAAAAAATCGATACATCGTTCGTTTGATATATATCGGTTAACTTCCTTTTAAAGGACATTTCATATAATATATTATATATATATATATATATATATATATATATATATAATATAGTTATAGGTATATATATATATATATATTATATTATATATAATATATATATATATATATATATATAATATTATATATATATTATATATATATATTATATATAATATATAATATTATAAATATATATAATATATATATATATATATATATATTTATATATATCTATAGGATATATCTATATATATTATAAATTATATATATATATATAATATATATATATATATATATATATAATATATATATATATATTATTATATATATATTATATATCTTTAACATTGGATTAAAACTAGAGAATGCATTTTATGATCCGAGGGAAAATCAGAAATAAGAGATTTTTATTTATTTAAACTAAAATTTGTGAAGTTTCGTAAAGATTTTTTGAAGATTTTTTTTTCAATTTTTCAAAATTAATTTATTTTTGTAAATTAAGTTCTATGATTTTTTCATTAGGTATTCATTGAGTTAAATGAAATCTTAAACTAAATCAATTGCCATAGGGTAGGTGCACTCCAGCAGGTTGCCGTACACGCATAGGAGACGCTCGATGAAGTGCTCGCTCCAGATGCAAGCTGCGCGCGACGCGTGCCGTGTAACAGGCTTACTCGCTACTTTGTATATACATAATGTAAAATATATAAAGGTAATATAATTTCTATATGATTAAACTTTTTCACCTCAACATAAAATATTACAATTTTTATTTAATGGAAAAATTGAAAAAATTCCTAAAAAATCCCTCAAATCAAATAATCTTAAAATCCCATTTTCCCTTTATAATCCACTTAGGAACATTGTCCATTTATATTATATATATATATATATATATATATATATATATATAATATATATTATATTATAATATTATTTAGTATATAATATTATATATATTATATGATGTACAAAATTGTATACTGATTTCATCCGCAGGGTTATTTTAAATATTATCTATATATTATTATTATATATATATTATATATATATATCGGGTATATATATATATATATATGATATATATATATTATATAATATTATATACCTTTATATATACCACTACACCACTCCTACTCACTACGGACAAAGCCCTATTCAAGGAGAGAGTGTAATAAATATTACCATCATAACTACTATCAATCACCATCACCCCCATTAAAGATATTATTTGATAGAGTCTGATATAATAAAGCTTCGATTTTCAAGATTTCTTCTTTCCTTTTTTATTCTTCTCTCCGTTCATTTCCAGTCGCTGTATTTAGTGCCGGTTAAACACGGTCACAGTTCATGCTTTGAATCTATTATTATTTGATGTCAGCAGGTTCGTTTTCATTAAGTGACTACTTCTCTCCTGGTCACATCATGAAATTATCCAGTCTATTTAAAATGACTCCAATCTTCATCAATAGTTTCCATCTTTTCGGAAACGTCCACACAATTACATATTAGTTAATACAAAGAGATTGGCGTTGCCTACCAGAGACAAGTTTTGGCTGTTTTCGATGACTCAATTTATTTATGTCACTCTTAACCTTGACATAATCCTTTGCACACCTTCCTCCCTTCTATACGTTCTTTATATTTAATATTCTCGAGATCATTCTTGA
>JABUQX010087267.1:27500-32500 GCA_015478945.1 Trachelipus rathkii
ATATATTTTATATATATATTATAATACTATAATATTATTTATATATATATATAATATATATTATATATATATACTTATTCAAGTGATGCAGGTAACATCCGCATCAGCATCCGCGGAGCATCCGCCCATTATTAAAGATCCGCATCCGCATCCGCGCTTTGCCCTGCGGAATGTTGCGCGGATTTTTATCGTCAGATTTGATAAGAATTTTATAATAAAATATTACTGAACGATGAATCTGAAGGCAATCTTTAAAGGAGTATGACATGTGAACTCGACTCAACTGTGTAACTGATGACTCCTGATTTTTTCTCACAATTGCATGAATGTTCATAATAATTGAGAAACAGAGTCACATGAGATTAAGGATGCCAAAAAAATCAGCGCCTCTACATATGCTTTGTCTCTGATGTAATACATTAATCTCAACGCTAAGGCAGCATTTTGAAGCCATCTTCAAATGAAAATGATAAACCGGTTTAAAAAGAATGAAGATGTCATAAACTAGAGCTAGAAAACGCTTTGTTTCTGTGGAATTAATGACCTTATTACTATTGCAACTTACTTAGGGATCCCCGTTATAAAGGCAGTTTTTTTTTGTACACAATATTAGAAATAGTTAACTCGTCATTGTGTTTGCGAGTTGAAAAACTTCAACGTGACCAGTTTATTAATTCACCACCCATTAAAAAGGAAAAAAAGTGAAATCTACAGTAAATCTACATAGTTAAATCAAACAGAATTTCACTGGAAGAATTTTTTCTATTCAGTCCAGTATTCGATGAATGAAACTCACTCATTACCAAAAAGATGAAGTGCAAATGATTGAAAACTTATCACCAAGAAAAACGACTAGATACAAATGAAGATCTATCAGTTTTGGTGAAAGTTAGAGCAAAATGTTACCTCACGCTTAAGTCAAACCTTCACGAAATTACTTGCGCTCTGTCCTCCAACCTAGTGCTCCAAGTGTGAGAGTATTTTACGTATATGTGGCTAATATATGATAAAAGAGAACAGACTCTCAGCAGTAAAAGGCAGAAAAATTAATGTTCTCAAGCACAACCTTCTAATATTTTGAATTTCATAACTAGTGCAAAAAGTAGTATATATCCATTGTAAAATCTCTTTCATCTAATGGTCGCAGGTTTGGGGAAAAGAAGGTTGGTTGAAAGTGCATTTGAGTTTGGCTTTCTTCATTCCCAGCACCCTGGTAAAATTAATTAATAAATTTGTAGCTAAAACTCGAAATATATTAGGCATATATATATAATATATATATATAATATTATTATATTTATATATATAATATATATATATATATTATTATATATATATTATATTTATATATATATATATATATATATATATATATAATATATATATTTATTTATATGTATATATATTCAAACATCCGCATTCCGCATCCGTAATCCGCGGGTATGCGAAAAAATGACATCTGCTCATCACTAAATATATATATATATATATATATATATATATTATATATTATATATATATATATATATATTATATTTATATAATATACTATACTCTGTGGGTCAAAGGCCCAGCTTTCTACATGAAATTCACCAGTTGGGAATGTCAATTCCTATTTATTAACTCAAGCGCCGATATGAACGCTGATGCGTTGCGTTTGAGAGTGAAACTTAGTCCATCAGAAGTGGGGAAAATGAAGGAAAAAAATACTACTTTTTGCCTAGTAGAATATATGTAAGAATGTAGTTTCATATTCATCTCCTGGGTTAGAGAGCTGACAGAGATGCAAGAGAATTGCTGTGTATTGAAGTCGTTCGAGCTCTTTCTCATAGAAGGAGACATGCGAATTTAGAGAATTCAAAAGAAGCTTCCCGTTGCAATTGGCGATTAGTATATGAAAGCGTGATCAACAAGTACGACGTCAAAGAAAAGTCAAACAGCTTGGTAAGCTTATATAGCGAAAAAGGTTGAAAATGTCGAAAATACATTGAGATTCCAACCCATTAAGAAAAATCTGATTCGAAACCGCCTAAGATATGCGATTACATAGCTCAATAAAAGAAGAAATGATGGCTAATAAACGGCAAAACACTGTGTGTGTAAAGAAATGCTTAAGATGCCTCAGAGTATTAACACTTAATAGCTTTGTTTACTTAAAAAGATAACAGTGTAATGTTTCCAAGAAAGAAAAGCCCGAGGAGCAAAATAATCAAAGAAAATGCAAGAACAGACGCAGGTTTGAGCTTTCATGTTTTTCAAAGATTTGTTCTGGTTGTTTTGGAATAAAGTTTCGTGGACCCTTTTCAAACGTTAAAGAGTAATCTAAAGGTGGATGTGTCGTCCTAAGAGTGAATTGGGGAAAATGCTACAGATCAAGAACAAGTAGAACAAGAACTGAGGATAGGACAAAACCCTGGGAACACTATAATCGGCAGATTCAAATTTAGGATAACGTGGACCGTCAAAATATTTGCTTTAATTAACGACCACAAATGAATCAAGACATAATTACGAGACAGAAGGTATAGATACCAAAGATGAAAGTAATAGAAATCAGACCATGTGAACCAGATATTAAATCGACATTCTCGATTTATGTCATCTAGCTTCCAAGCTGCATATGTGTACATAATTATCGTGCTGCAAGTACTTCCGATATCTCAGGGTATTAAAAAGAAACTCTCTAGAGAGTTCTTTTCCATCTTGATAACTGCAAAGCTTTTTCGAGTGAATTGTAAAGAAAATAAAAGGAATCAAAAAACTGAAAAATATAAAATTTAATGACAAGTTTCTGTAAATTAAGTAATGTGAGTGCTGTTCGGCCTTAATTTTAATTTGGGTGACAATAGGTAAATTAGGTATGTGGGTTTTTTTCGTTAGTCTTTTTAGGTTCAAATCCCATTAATAATCCACTTTCTTCTAGTGGTTTTAATTATACATTTTCTCCACATTTTTAAATTAAATTTTTTATATCACCCATAACCTTTATGAGGCACTCACGATATAGGAGTATTTGCTTAATTAATTATTAAGTTCCAATTTAAACATTTAATTACATTTGATTAGAAAAATGTTAATACATCATTAGAGCAACCAGATTCGCAACCCTGACTATTACATTTTAAGCAATCACTCTTAAGCGATTTGGCTGTGCGAAATTCATCCCGCAGTGTTTAAGAATACAAAATAAGGATTTTTAAAAAAAAATCTATTTATATATTCATAACCAAATTAAAATTTAAATTAATTAAATTTAAATAAGAAAGTTTTGTTTGCATTTCCTCTATAAATTTAAAAAACAATTCCACTTATATATATATATATAATATATATATATATATATATATAATATATATACTATAATATATATATATATATTATATATATATTATATATATATATATATATATATATATTTATATATATTCAGTATATAGTTAAAATAATTGAAAACTAAGAATCAGAGCTTAAAATTCATAGGAAACCTCCACTACAGCCCTAATTATATTCATGGTTTTTCTTAAAGCAAAGCGTTGGTATAACAATAGGAGCGCATGTCATACATTCTTTTAAAGAGCTTTAAAATTATGTAGCTCCATGAATCTACCAGATCAATGAAATAAAAACAAAAAAAATAATTTTAGGCTTTAGGTTTATTTAATATAATTGAACATTGTTAAGACATATTACGGTTATTTTATTTTATTTTTATGGTTTTAATGGTTTGTTAGGAAATGACATTAATATTAAATTTCAGTGGTAAGACATTGGCTTTTAAAAATTTTTGATATAAAAATTATCAACAATCGAATGCTAAAATAAAAATAATCATCAATTCAGTCCACATTCTAATTGTGAAAATGGAATCGGAAATAATTGACAAAAAGTGGGGGTGGGGTCAGTTGGTGTAGGTATTTTGAAATTAAAAGAATACCCTTATCTAAGCAATAATATTATAATTTTATTTTATACGGGGTACAAGGTTCTCCACTGGAGTGGATTTGGACACTTCCTTCAGCGTCTTCCCTCTTCTCTCCCCCTTCCCTATATATTATGTTACCGACTAATTAATTATTTGTTTCATATTTAATATTTTTAAAGCAATGCTTTATTATTAAAATTTAATATTAACATATTTTTTTAATGAACAAGTAAAAATTAAAAGCAACGTCTTCAATCCCACACCAAATAAAAGTGTAATTCTGCTGTATCAAAATTTGCAAAGAAAAATGTGCAAGTTCTTCCAGCAAAATCTTCTTAAATTATTATTAAGCGTCTTCCGAAAAATTCTCAAATTGCTATTAAAAAGTATAACATTCCCTCTATTGTTTTCAAAAAAGAATTACACTAATAATACTCAGGAAATATTATTATATATATATATTATATATATAATATATATATCATATACTATATATACTATATATATATATATATTATATATATATATATATATATATATAATATACTATATATATATATTAATAATATATATATATATATATTTTTTATATATAATTATATTTATATATATATATAATATATATATATATATTATATATATTATATTATGATATATATATATATATACTATATATAATATTATCTTATATATATATTATTTATTATATATATATATATCTTTTATATATAAATTTTATATATTTATTTATATATATATTATATATTATATATATAATATTTATATATATGAATATATTATAAAAATATATATTATATATTATATATAATTATATATAGATATATATTATTTATATATATATATATATATATATATATTATATATATAATATATATATCTTATATATATTATAGTGGATCGGGAAACCTTCTCCATTAGAATACGATAATGTTTTTTACTATCGTAAAGTTTAGCTCGGGGTTTTCCTGGGTTTCAAAGATTCTACTAACTTAAGAGAGACTGTCTAAGACTATATCTTAAGAGTGACTGTATAAGAATATAATATGCTAACCTAATT
>JABUQX010087267.1:37500-44375 GCA_015478945.1 Trachelipus rathkii
CCTAAAATTGTCATGTTTTAACATACCCTACAAGCAGTAAATCACTAAAATCAAGCCACCCAACCTGCATATCTGTCCAACTGTGAGCCATTGATCTATTGATCTATTGATCTATTGATTAAGGTCAAATTTTTCACTAAAATTGTCATGTTTTACATACCCTAAAGCAGTAAATCACTAAATCAAACCACTATCCAACCTCCCTTGATCTCCTGACCATGTGATCTATTGATCTATTGATCTATTGACCTATTGATCTATTGATTTATAAGTCAAATTTTTAACTAAAATTGTAACGTTTTTTACATACTCTAAATCAGTAAATCAGTAAATCAATCCACCATCCAACCCACCCCCTCCTGAACGCAAGTTGTGGATCTATTGATCTATTGTGCTATTGATTAATTGATCTATTGATCTATTGATTAAAGGTCAAATTTTTACTAAAATTGTAACGTTTTACATACCCTAAATCAGTAAATCAGTAAATCAAACCACCATCCAACCACCCTCCTGACCAGTTGTGATCTATTGATCTATTGATCTATTGATCTATTGATCTATTGATTAAGGTCAAATTTTTTACTAAAATTAACGTTTTACATACCCTAAATCAGTAAATCAGTAAATCAAAACTACCATCCCTCCTACCCTCCTGTTCATCCTTGATCTATTGATTCAAGCGAACTATTGATTCAAGTCACATTTCGAGTAACATTTTGGGTAACTATAACATAAAATCAAGTTTCTATATACAAGATTCAATCAATATATGTTACGTATCATAGTTAATAACATTAATAAAGCTTAATTGCAACCAATCTGAACTATGAATTATAATACACAACGAACAAACCTGACAATGCCTTAACAAAGTTCCACACTTAACAACAGTAAAGTTAAACTAACATAGCATACAAGGGACGTAACCGCTATTAATTTTTTTTGATAAAAGTAATCTCTAACATAACAATGTTTTTTTTTTTTTTTTTTTTTTTTTTTTTTTTTTTTTTTTTTTTTTTTTTTTTTTTTTTTTTTTTTTTCTTCTTTTTTTTTTTTTTTTTTTTTTCTTTTTTTTTTTTTTCTTTTCTTCTTCTTTTTTTTTTTTTTTTTTTTTTTTTTTTTTTTTTTTTTTTTTTTTTTTTTTTTTTTTTTTTTTTTTTTTTTTTTTTTTTTTTTTTTTTTTTTAATTTTTTTTTTTTTTTTTTTTTTTTTTTTTTTTTTTTTTTTTTTTTTTTTTATTTTTTTATTTTTTTTTTTTTTTTTTTTTTTTTTTTTTTTTTAATTTATATTAACATGGTAATATTTAACTAAATTTATCACAAATATTTGGTTAATTATTTATACTTAATTCCGAGTGTTCTAACCGTGATAAGAATTTTTTTCTATATCAATGAACGCGAAAATGCTACGTCATAAGAAAGAAGAAAATAAATGTACAAAGACTAACCTAAACATTATTACACACGAATGACTTGTTAACATTAAGAAAATATCCCCAACCTAACACAAGTGAAGTAGCTAACGGCATTGCAATTATTACGTAACTTCTATTTTTACTTTTCCAAGGTTATTCTTCTTCCATATTACGTTTATTCTTACATTCATTCGGATCGTAGTGATCAATATTTGGCACAGGAAGGTTATATTTTTATCATGTTTACATATGTGTGTAGTATGTTTTAATCAATGACTGTATTATTCAAATCCTGATTTAATACTAGCACTACGTAACAATGATTCCACATCAATAAAGTAACATGATGTAACATGAACTAAGAAAATAATCTGTAATATTTAACAAAAAATTTAACCTAACCATCATAATACCTAATGGGTAAAGACAAACAACGTAAAGTTTTACCCTCTGTAAAGCTAAACTATGAACATAACATACTTAACACACAACAACCAGACGAATAAACAGCTATCATTAACAACTTAGTCAATAAAGTGAACTTACGAGGGAAGTAAAACAAGTTTTCATTTTTATAACATATAATTTTCATTGAAAACAACGTTATATAAATACATAAAAACATATAAATACATAAAAAACATGTTTATTTTAAATATATTAATTCATCTAATCAGAGAACATAGGATTCAAGTTGGGTAAGTTCTATATATCTCTCTAAAAATTCAACACCCTTTGAAAGGATGTAACTATAAATGCCTTCAGCAGCACTAAACCATTTTTCAGCATATTTTGATTCAGCAGCACTCATTCTCTCATACAAAAGAGAAGTAAATTCATCCAAGCTGATAGTTATTAAAGCATTCCTGTATACAGTATTATACGGGAAACCACATGTTTTGGTGTAAATATCATAGATTACACCATGTGCTATAAGTATTAAGTCCTCAAGTATGTCAACATCGTTAAGGTGCGATGTTAATTCGTTTTTTATTTTAAGCAATGCTGTAATATTTTCAGATGTTCGAACTGTGAAACCTATACACGTATGTCTGAAGGTCACACAATCGATGGGTTTCCAGTAGTTGCGTACATCAAGGGTTTTAATATCGTCACATGACGAGAACACAACGTCTATTCTATTAGAACCTCTCACGTTATCTTTCCAGTTAGATATTTCACTGCTAGTCGATATACCAGATGACACACATTTATCCTCTATCCATCCTGCTGCAATATTGATGATCTTGATGAACTCTTCAACACAAATGAATAAAGGTCTATTATTTGAACCTCTGGATGGAATACAAGCAATGTATCGGTATCCATCCGGTTGACGATTAAATATAAATGACACATCGTTGGGAATAACGAAGCTCCTCGTGAAAATATCAACAACAGGTTTAGAGATGCGAGGAGATGTCATCGTACCAGCACAGCGAAAAATGTCCTACTGACGGAAATCGTATGCGTAAACAACCCTTAAATGTAATGAGATTCTTTCTTTCAACCAATCAGAAGAAAGTAAACAAGAATACAACGTACGCAACAACAACAACAACAACAACAACAACAACAACAACAACAACAACAACAACAACAACAACAACAACAACAACAACAACAACAACAACAACAACAACAACAACAACAACAACAACAACAACAACAACACAACAACAACAACAACAACAACAACAACAACAACAACAACAACAACAACACTAATCAACGAATATGTGCTAACGTAACAGTGTTTTCACATTAATAAAGCTAACATAGCATGACCAGAACTAAGAATATATTGTACAATGGCAAAACCTGACACACCTTACGCACGAATAAACTATCAACATTAACAAAACTCCTGCACTTAACCAACCAGTAAACTACATAACACTGCATACAGAACGTAACCTATTCACACTTTTTCAAGCAAATCTCTTTCATATCATTGTTAATTTTACAATTACAACCTAATATTTAACATAAATTTAGGCATATCATGTCTAAGCATCAAACTGACAACAAAATATATTGCTAAATGTAAACAAAGTTTTTTTACATCACTTTCCGTTAATATTTAACAAAAATCATCATAACCTAGTCTAAATATCATAATCCCCAACCAACGAATAATTGCAACATAACAAAGTTTTAACCAACCATAAAAAATAAAAATAATTTTTTTTATCCTGACATAACATAAAAATAAGTTGCTTTGAATAAAAATATCACAGTAAAGCGTAATAGTTTACTGATTTTTAAAGCAAAAATAGTAAATCAGTAAATCAAAACCACCCATATCTGCAGTCCTAATCCATCCACGCCGTCTATTGATCTATCACCTATTGATTCAGTGTCATATTTCGAGTAATCATTTTGGATCAAGCAACAGTACAAAGACGTATCATCTAAACAAAATCCTTAACAAAGTGACCAATCTATCAAAAGATACCGGCATCTCGAACTATGAATTTGACACTATCTTCATCAAAGTGTCTCACGTCTCGAGTATAACATCAATTTGAACTATGAATAAACGTAGACATTAACAAAATTCTCGGGCAAACCTGACATTACTCAAACAAAAACTTATCCTAGACCTCACGTTTCTAACACATCATCGTCAGGTAACACAGGTAATATCTTACAAACTCATCATTTCTCTACAATCAAGTGTTAAATTTCACCCTGTCAATAGTAATATTTAACAATAACGCCTACTTTACGAATAAACAGGTTTCATTACCCATGAGTATCTAAAGCAACACAACACCTCCGAGAAAACCCAGAGGGGATGCGCCCCTTGAGGGTGTGAATCTTGAGAGGGGGGATCACCCGAAGGGGTGTAAGCGGGATTACCGCTCCGAAGGAGGGGTAATCCCGCTTACACCCCTTCGGGGTGAATCCCCCTCTCAAGATTCACCCTTTAAGGGGCGCAATCCCCCCTGGGTTTTTCTCTCGGGAGGTGGTGTGTTGCTTTAGATACTCTGGTTAATGAAAACCTGTTTATTCGAAAGTTAGGTACGTTATGTTAAATAATACTATGACAGGGTGAAATTAACACTTTTGGTAGAGAAATGATGAGTTTTGTAGGATATTATGTGTTAACCTACGATGATGTGTTAGAAAACGTGAGCCAGGATAAGTTTTTGTTGAGTAATGTCAGGTTTGCCCAAGAATTTTGTTAATGTCTACGTTTTTTCATAGTTCAAAATGATGTTTTATTTGATAGTGACACCTTGATGAAGATAGTGTCAATTCATAGTTCGAGATGCCGGTATCTTTGATAGATTTGGTCACTTTGTTAAGGATTTGGTTAGATGATACGTCTTTTATGTTATGTTTATACAAAATGATACTCGAAATATGAACCTGAATCAATAGGTCGATAGATCATAGACGGTGGATGGATAGGGGACTGCAGGAATGGGTGGTTTGATTTACTGATTCTGATTTACTGCTTTAAAAATCAGTAAACTATTACGCTTTACTGTGATATTTTTTATTCAAAAGAACTTATTTTTATGTTATGTCAGGAATAAAAAATTTTATTTTTAATGTTATGTTGGTTAAAAAATTGTTATGTTTTGCAATTAATTCGTTTTGGGATTATGATATTTAGACGAGGTTTGATGAATTTTTGTTAAATATTACGAGATTGATGTAAAAACTTTGTTACATTAAGCATATATTTGTTGTCAGTAGAATGCTTAGACCATGGTTATGCTTAAATTTTTGTTAAATTATTACGATGTTAATGTAAAATTTACATTATTATGTTAGAGATATGCTTGAAAAAGTTTGATAGGTTACGTTTTGTATGCAGTGTTATGTAGTTTACTGTTGTTAAGTGCAGAGTTTTGTTAATTTGATAAGTTTATTCGTGCGTAAGTGTGTTCAGGTTTGCCATTGTACATATATTCTTAGTTAATGGTCATGCTATGTTAGCTTTATTAATGTGAAAACACTGTTAACGTTAGCAAACATATTCGTTTTTATTATTATAAAAACAATTATTTTTTTCCTATGTTATTTTTTTTTTTGTTTGTGTTGTGTTGTTTTTGTTGTTTGTTGTTGTTGTTTGTTGTTGTTTTTGTTTTTTTTTTTTGTTGTTGTTGTTGTTGTCTAACAAGAATATAACCCTTTTGAGTTGATATGGTTCGTTCGTACGTCGTATTCTTGTTTTACTTTCTTCTGATTGGTTGAAAGAAAGAATCTCATTACATTTAAGGGTTGTTTACGCATACGATTTCCGTCAGTAGGGGACATTTTTCGCTGTGCTGGTACGATGGCATCTCCTCGCATCTCTAAACCTGTTGTTGATATTTTCACGAGGAGCTTCGTTATTCCCAACGATGTGTCATTTATATTTAATCGTCAACCGGATGGATACCGATACATTGCTTGTATTCCATCCAGAGGTTCAAATAATAGACCTTTATTCATTTGTGTTGAAGAGTTCATCAAGATCATCAATATTGCAGCAGGATGGATAGAGGATAAATGTGTGTCATCTGGTATATCGACTAGCAGTGAAATATCTAACTGGAAAGATAACGTGAGAGGTTCTAATAGAATAGACGTTGTGTTCTCGTCATGTGACGATATTAAAACCCTTGATGTACGCAACTACTGGAAACCCATCGATTGTGTGACCTTCAGACATACGTGTATAGGTTTCACAGTTCGAACATCTGAAAATATTACAGCATTGCTTAAAATAAAAAAACGAATTAACATCGCATCTTAACGATGTTGACATACTTGAGGACTTAATTCATATAGCTCATGGTGTAAATCTATGATATTTACACCGAAACATGTGGTTTCCTGTATAATACAGTATACAGGAATGCTTTAATAACTATCAGCTTGGATGAATTTACTTCTCTTTTGTATGAGAGAATGAGTGCTGCTGAATCAAAATATGCTGAAAAATGGTTTAGTGCTGCTGAAGGCATTTATAGTTATACATCCTTTCAAAGGGTGTTGAATTTTTAGAGAGATATATAGAACTTACCCAACTTGAATCCTATGTTCTCTGATTAGATGAATTAATATATTTAAAATAAACATGTTTTTTATGTATTTATATGTTTTTATGTATTTATATAACGCTGTTTTCAATGAAAATTATATGTTATAAAAATGAAAACTTGTTTTACTTCCCTCGTAAGTTCACTTTATTGACTAAGTTGTTAATGATAGCTGGGTAAATAGCTGTTTATTCGTCTGGTTGTTGTTGTGTGTTAAGTATGTTAATGTTCATAGTTTTAGCTTTTACAGAGGGTTAAAACTTTACGTGTTTTGTCTTACCAAATTAGTTATTATGTGGTTTAGGTTTTAATTTTTTGTTAAATATTACCATGTTAATTTTCTTAGTTCATGTTACATCATGTTAGCTTTTATTGATTGGAAACCTTGTTACGTTTAGAGTATATTCGTTGATTCA
>JABUQX010087268.1:0-12500 GCA_015478945.1 Trachelipus rathkii
TATATATATATATATATATATATATATATAGCAAATACAGTATATATATATATATACTATATATATATATAGTTATATAGTTATAGTTATATGAGCAGTTATATATATATATTATGTTATATATAGCATGTTATATTTTATATATATATATATATATATATATATAGTATATATATATGTTATGTTATATATGTATATATATATATATGTATATAGTGTAAAAATTTTACTTTTTCTATTCCAACTTCCTTTATGAAAGAACAAATTATTAAAGTCTTCCTTAAATTGTCTTTAGGATGACTATTATATTATCATTTTATGTACAAATATTGAAACTGTCTTATTATTTAAGTTACCCGTGTAACGAAGATTTGAGATGTTTCCAAGAGATTCTTCTATTTATAATTAAAATGCAATGGCTTTATTTAAATTTATTTATCAAGTAAAATGTATATACAAATAGAATAATGGAAAGAATTCTTTTAAATCTTTTGAGCTTCGCAATGATACGATTTTAGATCGATGCATTTGTTCTTAAAAATGACGCGTATTCGTAATATTTTATTTTCATTAATATTTTAAGAACCATTGTTAAACGTTTATTTCTTTTACTGTAAATGATTTATTAGATACAATATTATAAATATTAAAGTATTTTTAATGTTTTAAAAGTTAATTAATTATTATTAAGCTTATTTTAGAAGGATGATATTTAGAAGCTTTTCTTACGTTTTTAAAGTTGCGGAATACATGCCGTTTTAAGTTTCATTTTTAATTTTCTTTTCATATAAGATATTTGAGGGACTTTATGTGTTGAACAATTAGTTTTAAGATTATATTAGTAGTAATTAGTATTTTCCGTAGTCCAATAACAATGCGCAAACAAATATTATTAAAGGTTTTTATAAATCGATTTTGTAGAGTTTGTACATAAAAGTAATTATCGGATATATTAAAAGATAAAATTAGTTACTCTCTAAGAAGTATGAATAATTTAGACTTATTTTATTAAAGTTTAGTTTTGTGATTATACATTGTCAAAGAATTCATTATAATAATAATTACATTATCCAAACTTTATATCATGTAATATCTATACTTATGGATTTCGAAAGCAACTAGGGAGTTCTCTAGGCTATCTCACTAGGCAACTGTGGTAAAACTGCTTTAGGGAAGCAATAGCATCCCAGCCGAAACCTTACTTTAGCTAACCTAAGTTTCACCTGGTTAGCGGCAAAGCTACGGAAGTGGCCTGCATTGTTTACCTGGAACGGTAGTGACTGTTCCCAAACCTTCGGGTTTACCCAGAGTTTTGAAGTGGCCATTGCTCGCCCTCACTCTGAAGTGAAGCGATTAGTGGTCCCATTTAAGACAGGTATTGTCGCCCAAGGCCTTCAGTCAGCCTTCCTTTCTCCCTAGTCGTGAATTCGGTTTTGCCGATTGCGGTGCAAAGTGCTTCTGGAAGCGGCCATTAAGGTACTGCTTATTGGAACGGTAGTGACCGTTTCCCCAAACCTTCACTTCGAGTTTCCTAGAGCGAAGTGGCTGCAGTCGCCCTCATCTCTGGACGGAAGTGACCGACAAAGCGGGTCCCATTTAAGACAGATAGTTACCGTCGCCCGCGCCTCAGCCTTCCCCTAGTCGAATTCGGTGGCGGTTGATTTGGCGGGCAGTGCTTCTGGAAGTGGCCAAGGCACTGTTTATTGGGTTCTGTGGTAGTGAACTGCTTCCCAAACTCACTTCGAGCTCCCAGAGCTCGCAAGTGGTCGCAGGCTCGCCCTCACTTGGACGGAAGTGGCCGACAAGTGGGTCCCATTTAAGACAGGTAGTTACCGTCGCCCAAGGCCTTCAGCCTTTCCCTAGTCGAATTCGGTTCTGCCGATTTGGCGGCAGTGCTTCTGGAAGTGGCCAAGGTACTGTTTATTGGAACGGTAGTGACCGTTTCCCAAACTCACTTCGAGTTTCCCCAGAGCTTTAGGTGCCAGAAGCCTGCCCCTTTATTCTACGGAAGTGGGCTAAAAGAGTAACCCATTTTAGACGCAGCACTGCTGCCCCATTCTGATGAAGTGGCCGCAGTTTGGCCCTTTATATGTGGGAATATCTATTAAAAAACAATGTAAGCTGACCTTTTCTAACAGTTCTATTCTAGTAGGTATACGAGTCTATTCTGTGCTGCGAATTCTACACGCTTACTCCGAAGTTACCACGCTCACGAAGTTACCACGCTCACGAAGTTACCACTGCTCACTAAAGTCACGTGTCATGTTATTGTCATTAAAGATTACTTTTGCCGTGTCCAATAAAGAATATAATAATAATAAAGTCATTGCTAAATAAAAGTTTTCTTATCCTGTCACCTGAAGATTGTCTTGTCAAAGTTTAAAATCTTACATTGGTGGCATAGCGTTGAGACAATAGCACAGTAGACAATTGCACAGTATTAGCTTTGCTAAACAGGTGACAGGCAGTTAATAATAAATGTCAATAGTAAAAGTGAAGTTAATATTAAATTTCAATAGTAAACTTGTATTAAAGATAAATCTAAATAAAAATGTTGATACATCGAAGACTAATAAAGAAACTTCAAAGGAAATTATTGCTAATGATAGTAATTAAAATCATAACATCACTACAATCAAATAATGATAATGATCTTGTTAATAATCTTAACGAAAATGATATTCTTTTTAAAGCACTAGTTCATAACTACTTGAGGAAATTAAAAATTGTTCATGCACGCAAAAGAAATACGATAATTGTTTTTCTAAATGAGACTGAGCCTTTTCAAGGAAAGAAAAGAAAAAGAAAGAAAAAGAAGTTAGTTCAAATAAATGATAGTCGTAGTAGTCATACTAAAAATGATAATATTGAGAATAATGACTTTAATGATATTAATAATATAAAGGATAATGGTAATATAGACAATATTAATAATGATGGTCATAATATTAAATGGAATAGAGCTGATAATTATATTTTCTATAGTGATGAGGAGAATAATAACGATGATAATATTAATGATAACCATATTATTTATAACGATTATAGACATAATGGTAATAGTAATGGTAAAGATGATAGTTGCAAGATTAATACAAATATTTGTGACGACGTTGATGATATTTATGATGATATAACTTAAGGTAGCGTTAACGTTAATACTAAAAAAGAAATTAGTAATTTAAAATAATTGGAGTTGGTACAGTTTTTTCCTTCTTAAATTCCTTTACCTGAACATTTGAAGTTGTTTAATAGTGATAACGATGATAACAGTAATGATAATGTTCCCAATAACAAAAATGATGATATAGAGAATAAAGCTATTAATGATATTGGTAAGGATAATGATAATATTGTCAATGCTAATAAAGATTATAATATTGAATGGTATAATAAAAATAAAGATAATAATTATGCTTGCGATAGTGATAATGATGAATAATAACGATATTGACGATAACTCCCGTATTGTTTATACGTGATTAGTACCGTATAGTAAATAAAGATATTGGCAAGATGATAATGAAAGTTGTAAAATTAACAATACAAGTAAACGTGACGACATAGATGTTCATAAAAATGATAACAATAGTATTATTAATAGTAATAATGATAAAAGAGATAATAATGGAAATAGTGATGGTAATGATAGAAATAATGATAATAGTGATAATAATTTTAACGATAATGATAATAGTAATGATGATAATAATAATAACAGTGATGATAGTATTACTTATAACAATAACAACGATAGTGTTAATAAGAACGGTAAAAATAATATAAATCCTGTAAATAGTTTTTCCTTTTTGAATCTTTATCTGGAGCATCAAATATTGTTTAATAGTAATAATAAAAGTGACAATGATACTAATTATAGCAGTAATAATAGTTTTGATATTAAAAATGATGAGGAGAAATGTAGCGATGATATTAGTAACGACGGCAATATTTAATCTATAAATATCCTTTAACTCTTAATCAGGAACATTTAACGTATCTTTCCCTTTAATTTTCTGTATAGTATTGTTCATACCCTTAAGAAGCTAATGTTGTAATGTAAAGTAATTTTTTATAGGATGATTAAAGTTTCTGTAATATAATACATTCCGAGAAATTTTTTAAGAGTATGCAAACTGTTGTTTAATTCATTAATAAGGATTAGTTGCTGTAGCAGTCTTTAATTATTTAAAAAACTTTTGAATTATGCCCTTACTTATTTAGTTATTTATGATGATAATTCTTAATGATTTTGTGAATTAAGTATTTAACTTATTGTTTGCATAAAGAAAGGTTAAGGAAAGATACGAGGAAGGATAAAGCAATTATTGAAAGGTAAATGTTGATTATTCTTTTTGATTTGAATTTTGAGATATTAGTTGATACTTAAGAACATAAAGTAATGTAGAATCTTAGATTTGAGTATTGAAGTTCTCTTATTTAGTTTCCTTAAGTTTTGAAGTTATTAAAGTATTTTGTGATTATTGATTTGATGAAGTTATTGATGTTTTGAAAAACGATTTTAGTAATGATGATATTGTTTTAAAGATGATTAATTGGTTTAGTTTTCCGTTGCAACAGAGGATATTATTTATAAGGCTATGGCAGAAGAGAGTCTGACCCACTACTCTTATTTTAGATGATTTAGATAGCTTAGGCTATGGCAGAAGAGAGTCTAACCCACTTCTCTTATTTAGTTTTGCCTTGCGGTTGACATGGTCTTGTCAAACCTATTTGCCGGTTTAGTCCAAAATAGTTAGATTTCCTAGGAAACGCTATTGCAAATCCGCTGAAATAGAACTAGGATGGTGAGTGAAGCGCTTAACTCACGCATGCTACTTCGGGGCAAGTTGATTTTTTTTTTTTTGCTGTTGATAACGATTAAACTGATCAAAGGTTTTGTGTGAATAGTTTTTACGAAAAGAAATCCATGGTATTAAATTTTAAGAACATTGAAATGAATAGAGTAATTTAAGTAACGAAAGGAATGAGGAATATTTTGTTGAAGTCTGAAGGAATGATAAGAGGTTAAGATCTTTTGCGAAAGATCTCGGAATAAGTTAGTAAATTTTTTTTTTCTTTTGCTTTAACGTAATTTTCTTGTTTTTCTATTTAGTATCCCGTTCCTGATTAAAGATTCTTGTAAATATGTAAATATAGGTTTAAGTTTTGATAAATATTTCATTGCCGAAGTTCTAATATTATCGAAGTGTAAATAATATTGTTCATATTAAAATTAGTTTAGAATAAGTGTTGAATAATCTATTCTTTAATAAAGAAGTTGAAATCTTAAAGAGGGGGCAGTGTAAAATTTTACTTTTTTCTATTCCAACTTCCTTTATGAAAGAACAGATTATTAAAGTCTCCCTTAAATTTGTCTTTTAGGATGATTATTATATTATCATTTTATGTACAAATATTGAAGCTGTCTTATTATTTAAGTTACCCGTGTAACGAAGCTTTGAGATGTCTTCATAAAAGATTCTATTTTATTATTTATAATTAAAATGCAATGACTTTATTTGAATATGTTGTAAATATTAAATGTATATACAAATTAGAATATAAAACCTTTTTTTGAGCTTCGCAATGATACGATTTTAGATCGATGCATTTGCTCTTCTCAAAAATGACGCGTATTCGTAATATTTTATTTTCATTAATAATTTAAGAATCATTTAAATAAACGTTTATTTCTTTACTAAATGCATTTATATATTTAATATTATAAATATTAAAGTATTTTTTAATGTTTTAAGAGTTAATTAATTATTATTAAGCCTATTTTAGAAGGATGATATTTTGAAGCTTTTCTTGCGTTTTAAAGATGCAGAACACATGCCGTTATTTAAGTTTCATTTTTAATTTTCTTTTCATATAAGATATTTGAGGGACTTTATGTGTTGAACAATTAGTTTTAAGATTATATTAGTAGTAATTAGTATTTTCCGTAGTCCAATAAGAATAATATTGCTATAAAATATTATTAAAGTTTTATAAATCGATTTTAGAGTTTGTACATAAAAGTAATTATCGGATATATTAAAGATAAATTAGTTACCCTTTATTTCTCAAGAAGTACGAATAATTTAGACTTATTTTATTAAAGTTTATTTCTTTAGATTATGTAAATATTATTTAAAAAGTAATTCATTATGGTTAATAATTTATTTATTCAAACTTCTTTGAGGAATATAAGAGGCACGAGATTTGAGGATTTCAGAAAGCAACTAGGGAGTTCTCTAGGCTATCTCACTAGGCAACTGTGGTAAAACCGCTTTAGGGAAGCAATAGCATCCCAGCCGAAACCTTACTTTAGCTAACCTAAGCTTCACTTGGTTAGCGGCAGTGCTTACGGAAGTGGCCGAAGCATTGTTCACCTACGGTAGTGACCGTTTCCCAAACCTTCGGGTTTCCCAGAGCTTTTGGAAGTGGCCATTAGCTCGCCCTCACTTGGACGGAAGTGGCCGACAAGTGGGTCCCATTTAAGACAGGTAGTTACCGTCGCCCAAGGCCTTCAGCCTTTCCCTAGTCGAATTCGGTTTTGCCGGTTTGGCGGCAGTGCTTCTGGAAGTGGCCAAGGTACTGTTTCCCAAACTCACTTCGAGTTTCCCTAGAGCTTTTGGAAGTGGCCATAGCTCGCCCTCACTTGGACGGAAGTGGCCGACAAGTGGGTCCCATTTAAGACCGGTAGTTACGTCGCCTGGGCGCCTTCAGCCTTTCCCTAGTCGAATTCCGGTTGATTCATGCGCCAAAGTGCTTACGCGGGTGGCCGAGGTACTGTTTCTTGGAACGGTAGTGACCGTTTCCCAAACTCACTTCGAGTTTCCCTAGAGCTTCTGGAAGTGGCCATAGCTCGCCCTCATTCTGACGGAAGTGGCCGCAGAGTGGGTCCCATTTTAGACGGTAGTGACCGTCGCCCCCATTCTGACGGAAGTGGCCGCAGTTTGGGTTCCCTTATATGTAACATCTATTAAAAACACGTAAGCTAACTTTTCTATAACAGTTCTATTCTAGTAGGTATACGAGTCTATTCTGTGCTGGACCTATCACGCTTACTCCGAAGTTACCACGCTCACGAAGCTGGTCACGCTCACGGGTTACCACGCTCAATGAAGCTGCTCACTCGCTCACCAAAGCCACAGCAGCGCATATCATTAAAGATTAGCTTTGCTTACCAATTGTGTCAAATAAAAGAATATAATATGACAAAGTCATTGGAGCAACAAGTTTTCTTATCCTGTCACCTGAAGATTATGTCTTGTCAAAGTTTAAAATCTTACAATATGGTAGTTATAGTAGATATATATATATATATATATATATATATATATATATATAGTATATAAAGAAGTATATATATATATATATATATATATATATATATATATATATATATATATATATATCCCCTCAAGGGTTGCCCCCCTCCTAAATGAAATCCTGCCTACGCCCATGCAAGTAACCAAAATATGACATTTTTCTTTTCAAATATTTTATATATAAATAAATTGTTTTTCAGTTTTAATTTTTTTTTACTGTCTGATAAATATATATACTCTTTGGTAAATAATTTCTCTATTAATATTATATATAAGATATATTATATATATGGTGTTATGGTTATATATATATATTATATTATACAGTATATATATATTATATATATAAGTTATATATATATATTATATATATATATATATATATGCGGTTATATATATATAGTGGATAAGATATATATGTTATGTGATATGGTATATTAAGCTAAGTTATTATATTGGTTAGTATATGTTATAAAAGTATATATTATAAGGTACATATTTTTGCTATTATTACTGAAGAATATATATATATAGCAGCTGTTATACAGCATATGATAGCAAGAAGTTATTGCTATTATATATATTATATTATATATATATATGTTATATATGTGCTATATATTATTATATTATTATATGCATATTATATTATGCTACAAAGATATATTATATATATATATTATATATATATAGTTATTATTATATGTATATATATGTATATATATTTATATTATTATTATTACATATATATATTATTACATATATATATTATTATTATTATTATTATATTATTATATTATATATATATGGTTATATATATACATATATTATTACATATATATGGTATATATATATATAAGTATATATATATACATATGATGTTATATATAAGGGTTATATATATATATATATATGAGTTATGCGGCGTGGTGGCGCAAGGTATACATAAGGTTATTTGTAAATGGCCCTGCGGGTTTGAACCCATTCCTTGAGATGGTGCCCACAGTGTAACCTCTGGCCAACGAACGATTAGATAGAAGGAAACCCATCATTTTACTTCTGAAAGCTTAGCTTTCCAAGAGCGAGGCGTCTTGACACCTAACTCCGATCAGCCTCGCTCGCTAACAATCTGAGTCATGGGCAAACACTGGGTACCACCTGATCATTATTAGGTATTCACAAAGATATTTGTGCAATAAACCAAACAATTAGTTTATTATTTGTAATGGTCCTTAAGTGTTTTAATTTTTACCCTTGAGATGGTAACGATTATATAGTCTGAAAGCTTGACTCCAAGAGTGAGGCGTGTACCTTGGCTCTACGGGTTCCTGCCAACACTCAAATAGAACACTGGGTGTAATGCTTAATAGACATTATTAGGTATTCAAAGATTTGCAACGCAATTGGTCAAGAGGTAAACACCTTGGAGCCCCATCTCACGGTAAGGGTTCAAAGCCACTTAGGACCATTACAAATATACAAATAATTGTTGCGTTATTGCACAAATATCTTTGAATGCCATAAGTCTAATTAAAAACACCAGTGTTGCCCATGACCCGAGTGTGCTTAGCGTGAGGGAGGCCCGTCGGAGTAAGGTCCAAGACACGCCTCACCCTCTTAAGCTTTCAGAGGTAAATGATGGGTTTCTTGCCACCGTTGGCCGGGCGAGGTAACACTCCTTGGAGCACCGTCTCAAGGGTAAGGGCTCAAACCCACTTAGGACCATCACAAATATGCAAATAATTGTTGCGTTTATTGCACAAATATCTGAATGTCTAATAATTTTCACTTAATAACTAACCAAAGTTGCTCATGACCCGAGTGTTAGAGAGGGGGCCCGTCGGATGTTAGGTGTCCAAGACACGCCTCATTCCTCTTGGGAAGCTAAGCTTTCAGAGGTAAACTGCTTGCTAGCTTTCCACAGGTCGGTATGTATGTTTATGCATAGATATTATATAGATATATATATAGGTGTTGTTATTGTTGCTTGCTATATTGTTCTAGAATCATATATAAACATCTCCATGAGCAGCTAAAGCAAAGGGCTGGTTATATAGCGAAGGCTGCTGCTGGGTTACATGCTATACTACTATATAACTTATATATATTATTTATATATATGGTTATGCTGGTTAGTTGAAGTTATACAGCATATTATGTTATTATTAAGGTTATATTATTGGTTGGCTAGTGCTATATATATTATTATTATTATTATATTATTATTATTATTATTATTACTACATATTATGATATATATTATATATTACATATATTATATATTGGTTATGCTATATATATATATACATATATATATATATTATATTATTAGTTATTATATATTATTACATATTATATATATATACATATATTACAAAAACATATATGTTATTATTATTATTATTATTATATATGCTTATTATATATATATATTATTATATATATACATATATATATTATATATATATATATAAGATATAAAATATATATCTATATATACATATATATATATATAAAGAATAGTTATATACATATATAAAGATATATATATATATATATAGTTATATATATATATATATATAGTTATGTTATATATATATATATATATATATAAGGTTATATATATATATATAATGGTAAACATAAAGATATATATATATATATATATATATATATATATATATATATATAAGGTTATTGTTATAAGAGTTATATATATATATATATATATATATATATATATATGGTACAGCAGTTATGCAGGTCTCAGCTGGAGCAGTGGCTGCAATCAAAATCTCGAAAACCTGATTTTGACGTTTTGCCCTGTAAGCTGGAGGGAGACAGAATGTAGTTACTGACACTCCTCGATTTGCATTTAGCCTCTCGAACAGAAAAGGATTGAAAAAAAAAAAAAAAAAAAGAATCAAAATTCTGTCTTGGAATGGCATCGAAAAGGTAATTTTGATAGTTTTAAAAGTTATTTTACATAATCACTAAATTTATTTAGTTTTATAGAGAATTACTAAAAGTGTTAATGTTTAAAGTAAAATATTTAATTACATCTTCCTGTAAATTTTGTGTATATTTGTGCAAAAGACTTATTTTATTGAAGCCTTCTAAAAATAACCAGTAGTCTTTCCTCAAGATTATTGCTTCATCAGTCTGGCATTTATTTTTTGTAGAAGCATTAGAAAAATAAATGAAATGTCAAATTGACCTTAAAACATTAGAGACACCAACGATAATGCTCTAGAAATTTTTGGCGTTACATTCAAATTAATTGTATAATCTTAAATAAAATAAAATTAGCACACCAGATCAAAGATGCATCTCTATGTTTAAGATAAATTAATTAGAATAATCATCCAATATAGCGATTATACAGATTTAAAAATTATTATATTTTAATTCTTCAGGTTATATGGAAAATATAATTTATGAGCGAGCAGTTTTAATCAGTTTTACAAATGAAATTATTTTGTTGCAACTCTTCGGAATGAGAAAAACTTTCTTTTTTTGTTGCAGATACGAATCATTATTACCATTTCTTATATGATATCTGCAAATACTCTATAAGAAATGATAACAATATTTTTCACAAAGTCTGTTTTCAAAAATATTATCCTTGTATTTTATTGGAACTTTAGTTTTAAAAACTATGACTATGTTCAGAGGGATTTTTCCTTAACATTAAACTTCCTCTACCAGGCGTATCATAAAGAGCGAATCTCGAAAGAAATATTAAGAAAGTAGAACCTACGTGCACAGAAAATCATTCTTGCCATAATATTTGTCAGGTAACAGCAGTAGTTGTGGAAGGGATAAAGTTACTCCCTAGTTGTACATGAGTTTTCATTCCATTGCGCTGTGCTAACAATGTCGTTTTCCAAAGAAGGACATGTTTTATAGTTGAGACGTATTATACGTATCATAAAAAGTATGTGATAGAAAAGATTGAATTGAGACGTATTATACGTATCATAAAAAGTATGTGATAAAAAAGATTGAATTGAAGATTAATCACTCGACAGTTTCAAACAAGTCTACGATATTAGGTATGATCAAAGAAAGAAATTAGCGACTCAATGTCTGTGTATAGAATTGAAAGAAAACAGGCTGCCCATCTCTGTTAACTGCCGACGTTCTTATTAATGTGTATCAAAATTTAACTCGCTCATCCAGAAAATATACCAGGTTGAATAGTCACCAGCTACTGTTTTGAGGTCTACGTACGAATGGATTAAAATTGAATGCCTACCTCATTGGCGTCGTATGTGAACTGAAAGAACAAGACTGCGATATGAATAATGTTTAATAAGGAATTGTTATTGGTTTCATTGTTTTTGCAGATGCAAATGTAATTAAGACGTTGATCGCACATATTTTAGGCCCGAGGCATACTTTCACGCAGATGACTGTGAAATCTAAAACACACATCTTTACTTAGCTATATATTATATATAATATATATATAATCATATATATATATAAATATAATTATAATAATCATATAGTGTAACTACAGAATATATATATATATATATATATATATATTAGTGATGCACCGATAACCATGGTATCGGTATCGTATCAGTGGTACTCGGTCGATTTTTGAAGGTATCGTATCGGTAAATCGTATCGGGAATTTTGAGAGGAGTAGTATCGTATCGGTATCGGTATCGTAAAATTTGCCGATACCCTTAACCAGATCCACACATTTTGCTCTGTTAAATTTGATTTCGAAATATATATATTATAATATTATATATATATATATATATATATATATATATATATATATAATATATGTATATATATATATATATATATATAATATATATATATATATATATATATATAGATATATAAATATATATATCAACTACCATGTCTCCCGCATTGGCTGGCAAGAGTGGGTGTGGTAGTTGAAAAAGGTCAGAAGGTATGAACACAATTCACGAAAAGCAAGATTTGATAGAAGGGGGTTTTCAGCCCTTTGCTATCAGACAAAGAATTTAAAAATTTTCTTTAATGACTCGATGACTTTGAGAAACGAGCTTTAACCTTTCTAGAAATTAAAGTTTCGAATTTCGTTTTTGCTTTTTCTAATTTGCTTTTAATAATATTATATATATAATATATTATTATAAATATAAATATATATAGTAATAATATATT
>JABUQX010087268.1:22500-24979 GCA_015478945.1 Trachelipus rathkii
CCACCATGATCTCCATTTTTTTGTGTTCATTGTCAAACCGGCCTCTCTAAGCCTATTCGCAAAACATATCACTACCTCTCTGAACCTGTCTCCCTCTTCGCCCCAGCACGCCAAGTCATCCGCATATGCCAAAATATCACCGTTCAAATCTCCAATATCCTCTCAGTTGCCTATTACTACTTTATCCAGATATTATACAAACAAAATTGGTGACTACACACTTTCTAGTTTAACCCCTGTTCTCACCTCGAACCATTTATTATTCTGATATTCTAATTTTATTACATTTACTATTCCTATACAAGCTCTCCACAGTCTCACTCTAGGCACTGAACCGAAATCTTTCTTCAGATCTATGAATGCTATATACGCTCGCTTGTTGTATTCCCAACACCTTTTCTAACTTATTTCTCAGGGCGAAGGAAGAGATCCATCGTGCTTCAATTCTTTCTGTATCCGTGCTGCTTTTCCCCCTGTCTATACTCTGCTAACTATTCTCAACCTTTTCTATAATTAATCCTTTCCATAGTTTTTGCTAAAGACGGTTCAACAAGAAAACTCACCTGAACTTTTTACAGTGTCCTATATCTCTTTTTCCCTTTTATATTCCCACCCTTCTGGTACTTCACTCTTGTCTAACAACTATTAAGCAGTTTCAAAATTACTTCTCCAATTTTCTCTCCCTCTTTTATCAATTCTATGGGTATCCCATCTTCCTCGCTGCCTTACCGTTCTCCATCGTTTACAGAACCAACTCTCATTCCTTCCAAGTTATCTTTCCCTCACCTCCTCATCTTCCTCTCTCTCTATCTTCTTCCCCAACACTATTTCCCTTGTTCATATTCATATTTAGGCCCGTTTCTCATGAAGTTACTCCGGTAGATCTCCTTTTCCGTCCTATTGATCTCACCGAGAAACTTCCCTTGCTTATCCTTGATGTTGCACCCAAACTTGCCCTCTTGATCCTCTATAGTTTTTGCCATGTCGCTGAAAATATATCTTCCCTTTCTACCCTCCAATCTTCCATTCAGTTTCTTCGTGCCTCTCTCCTAGCATGCCTCTTTCTTTATTCTTTAATTTAACTCTCTCCCTCTGCCTCAATTTCTGTCCTCCCATACTGAAGCCCTTGTATGTACTTGTTCATTTTTCAAAGCAACCTCTCATCAGTACTATTTTCCCTCTTTATATCTTCTTTCGCTTCTTCAGTCCACACTCGTAATGTCTTTCCTTCATTCTCTATCCATCTCTTGCCTAGGGTCTCCTCTGCTACCCTTCTTACCGTTTCTTGTATCTCCCCCATGTCTTCTACTCCTCCTAATTGTTTTAACTCCTCTCTTATTTTTCCAATATTTTCACTTTTCTTGTCACAATCCTTCAATGATTCCACTTCAATTACATTTCTCTTCTATTTACTCTGTAGCTTTTCTGCCTTCATCGCCAGGTCAGTCACCAGGAAACTTTAATTTGCACTTTGCCGTTTGATTTCAGGATCGTACTCAAAAGCCCGTGATGCCATCACCTGTTATATCTTTTATCCAAAATTGTGCTCATTCAAAATTTCAAGTAAACCTTGACAAATTTTTACCCTGTTTGCTTTTTGCTCCACAGACAAGTCTTTCGGCATTAGTTTTGCACAAATTTTTCCCATGTGCAAATGGTTCGTTAAAATTCTATGAACTGTATTTTTATCCAAACCAGTTTCTTAATGGCAATCAGCTCTGACACTGAACCAGCTCGGTCTCTCTCCATCACAGCTCTAGCAACTTCTACATTTATATCGTTTGTTGATGACATTATTCTTCCACAAAGAGGGTTGTCTTCAACATTTTCTTCGACCTCTTTGAAAGCTTTGTGCAACTTAATAACCATAGTTCTCGATAGAGTGGCATTCCCCTTAACTTCGTTTAAATAAGCAAATGTCTCAGTGGTAGATTTGTTACGTTTATATATATATATATATATATATATATATATAAAATATAATAATATATATTATATATATATATATATATATTATATATATTTAATCAAAATATATATATATATATATATATATATCAGTATTATGATATATATATATATTCTATATAAAGTATATATATATTATATAATATATATTATAAAATATAAATATATATATATCTATATCGTCTAATATATTATAATATATAATATATATATATATATATATATATAATATTATATATATTTATATATATATATATATTTATATACAAGATATATATGCAAAACGGAGAAATGCCGTATTTGTAGAAACACCAAGGTACATTATATCGGAAATTCTTAAATACATTATGTATCGAATTACAGGCATGTTCTATCCTCAAGAGGGTAGAATTCTTGGAGGCACATCAGCAGTGAATGTTTGGCATACGTCAGAGGAATAAACGTGATTACGATGATGGGCAGCGGCAGGAACTATGGGTGTGAGCTTTCAAGAAGTTTTGCCGTACTCTCA